>SNQJ01S0051014.1:130751-148962 GCA_010110895.2 Picea sitchensis
TCAGTGCTTCAAATTTCATTTTGGGCATGGAAATTAAAAGAGATTGGAAAAAGAGGAAACTCTGGTTAAATCAGAGAAAATATGTCGAGACAATATTGCAGAGGTTTAATATGAAGGAATGTAAACTAGTCAAGGTTCCTATTCCTGTTGGTGCAAATTTATCTGCAGATCAGTGTCCCAAGACACATGAAGAAGAGGAGGACATGTCTCATGTTCCATATGCGAGTGAAATTGGTAGTTTGATGTATGCAATGGTCTATACTAGACCAAACATTGCACATGTAGTGGGAGTTTTGAGCGGGTATATGTCAAAACTAGGGAAGGAGCATTGGACAACAATAAAAAGGGTTTTCAGGTATTTGCGTGGCACTGCTAGCTATGGATTGGGCTACAAAGGAATACCAATATTAGACATACTGGTGGATATACATGTCTTTTTAGATGCATATTGGGCTGGATATATGGATTGTAGGAGATCTACAAGCGGGTATGTGTTTAACCTGTTTGGAGGAGAAATAAGTTGGATGAGAAAAAGACAAGATGTAGTGGCACTTTCAACTATAGAAGCTGAATACATGGAAGCCACCCATGCAAGTAAGGAAGAAGTATGGTTACAAATATTATGTTCAGGTATTGGGTTGGTACAACAAGTTTAAGGATAGAGTGTGACAGTCAGAGTGCAATTTTTCTGGTGAATAACTCGACTTATCATTCAAAGACAAAGCATATTGATGTTCAATATTACTTTGTGAGAGACATGATTGAAGAAAAGAAAGTATCACTAATGAAGGTGGACACTTTGAAGGATGTTGCAGACTCATTAACAAAATCTGTGAGCACCGAGAAGTTCTCTTGGTGTAGAGGATCCATGGGCATTACTGCCCTGGATTGTTGACTATGTAACCCTGTAACCCCATGTAAGCAAAGAAAACAACAAGAGGGAGAATGTTGGGTATGTGTTATATTATTTGCACGAGTAGTAGTGTTTGAGTGTTTGTGTCAGGCAAAGCCCCCCGCATGGGGGTTCGGGGGCAGCGGCCTTGAATTTTTTTTTCTGCCTTGGGAAACGTGTCACGTATTTGTGGCTTTTTGGCACATGGTTTTTTCCAATGGTTTTCTATTTTCGGTTAAGTAATTAGGGTTTTGGACTAATCTAGGTCATTGGGTTAGGGTTTTGGATTTCTCTAGCTCATATATGTATATTGTATTGTAAACAATGTAACACATGAATGAATATAGAATATGTTGGTTTTCCCGGTTTGGGTTTCCAGGGGAAAAATATCTGTGTCATGTTTGTATTTTCCATTGTATCTTTTCTTTTATTTTTTTGAATATATGTTTGCAGTAGATATTGAACAAGGTTATAATCTACAATATTTCCTCTCATTGACTTAAAGGTGCAGTAGTAATTAGTTTTTCCTAATTAATAATTAACTTATTTTATTTTTATGCGCATTCTCCTAACCATATTTATTCTTCTTAACAATTTAATTTAACTAGATCTTCTCTCATATTATGATATACTAGAGGATCCCATATATTTATTTATCCTACAATCATTTAATTTGTTTTTTATTTTCTAAGTATAATGCATAACTTATATGATTGTTTTCTCGATAAATAAGTATACATGTCAAATTAATTATATTTGATACTTTTCAATTTAACTTCATTTTCAATATAACATTTAACCATTCATAAACTATACCAAGGGTTACATGTATCTCATGCCCTTCAATAATTATCTTATTGTATTTCCAAGGTTGTCATGATTTGCATGTCCTTCAAGTATCAAAATTTTCTTAGTGGGGAAATGGCACAACAATGGAGACCCTCTTAACTCATATTTGTTGCCATTTTTTGAGAGACTAATGGTCATTGAGGAATAAATTGATCACCTTATTGTGCACCCCTAGGATAATCTTCATGAGTGACTGATTCCACGGCCTACTCTCACGACAATGTGCAACCTTGGAGTAAAATATCCCTAGATTTTCAACTCATGCCACGATGTTATGAACCAATTGGTTAAAATATCACAATAAACCAGAAGTACACACTATGTACACCAATGTGAGTGTGGAGCACAACTCCAATATAGATAAGAGATATTATTTACAGAATAATTTCCTTAAATAATATGAGAACATGATCCAAATACATTCATACATCCAAATCATATGTCCTCAATAATGAATACATGATCTCTATATATAAATGTGGCCCCTTTATTATTATTCCGACTCGATTACATATACATTTACACATTACATGTACATTTAAACCCATATATGTCCCCATTGAGGTCATACCACATAGGAAGGAGTGCTATTATGTGAAAATATGAATGTTTCTCCTCCTCTCCTTATGGTACTCAATGTTCTTCCATACAACCCTATTACCCATATGTGGATCGATCGACAAGCATGTTCCCTATGCATGCACACACTACAATCAATGCATCAATAATTTCATAATCACAAAATCAAAATATATCATAATCACATAACTTTATGGTTTCTTGACTCAATATAGAGTCCAATATGATTTTGATGAAATCCTACGTCGATGCACCCTTGTGGTTTCCTATCACACGAGGTAAATCATCAATAACATCTGTAAATTAATGTATCCAAAATTTTCATTTCAATTTATCCAAATAATATAAATCAATACGATCAATTATGTCATATTATATGCACATACAACCCATCTAAATTATCATTTAAAATTGTAATAACCCATTCAATCATCATCATCATTTTAAACTCAATTAGATAATTTAAAATTTTAAGTTTCATCATCACAATATCAGTCAAATAATTAGGTGATTTGTAAGTGAACGTCCTCGAATAATAAATTCTAGTATGTCCTAACAATCAAACAATGGTGGGGTACTACAAATATTTAATTAGTTTGTAAAACATATTTTTCTAATTTGTATGTTTCATTATGTAGGTTATTTTATTGACAAAAGATGGTTGATAGAAGAATAGGGGAAAAAATTGTAGCAACAAGCATGAGGGAAGCACGTCGCAAGAAGAGAACATGGAAAGTTACTTGAAGATTTAATATAAAATTAATATATTTGAATTATATATGGATTTAAATGATGTGTATTGGTTAATGTATGTCATGTAGAAAAAAAAATTGAAAAAAAGCTCAACAAGATTATTCACAATGTGAGTGGAAAAGAGAGTAAAATATTTATAAAAGTGTTGCAAATTAAGGAATTAGATGGATCAAAAGTGGATCAACATGAAGTTTTTCATTGACATTTTATTAATAGTGTGCTTCTTAACAATAATGGCTAACAAGTTTAAAACACTCAATTTCACATATGTTTAATGTTGTGCAAGGAATAATAGAAAGGGAACATAAGACCCTCCTATAAATGATGATGAATTGGTCGCAATTTCATCTATAGTGGTGTTGTAAGTTAATGATGAGAGAAAAAAGTTTTATAAAACTATGAAGGATATAGTGGAAAGAATGCATAGGTGTTTTTCTCACTTACAGTACAAAAAGCAATCTAGTGAATCCAAGAATCTACTTAACATCAATTTTTTTCGAAGCGATGGTCAATGAGACATATAGGGCTTGCAAAAGAAAATCTGTACATAACAAAAACAATCATTTAGAAATTATTATTCCTAAGCATGTTTTCTGATAATAAGTATATACTAGTCCCATAAATTACCAAATTACTATTTCGGCTAAATTTACTTCATAGAAATATTAATCATTTTTAACTATGTTTTTCGTTTTCCAAGAAGATTAAGAAAATTAAATATGATTATTGAAATGGTATCCAAAACATTCTAGTGGGGATGGCCAAAAACGCTTGCAAGGATATATTCAAATAAATAAGAATAATTGAATCAGGAGAGGATCTATTCCAACAACAACTTGCATCAAACATATGTAATCATTGATTTTTTATATGTATTCATAGATTTTTATCACATAAAATACTAATTTTCATTTTTTTGTCATTGTAAAAAAGAAAAGAAAATGAAACCCATTCAACACGTAAGATGGGACAACAATGAAAAAAGGAGTGATAGAAAATTTTGCGAGTCTTTGCCTTTTCCTTACTTAAATTTCATATTTTTTGTGATGTTTACATTCTAATTACTTTATAATCATCCATGGATGTTTTCTACCAAGTGTTAACATACAGAGAAGAGCCATCTCAATATTTGATTGACATTGGATTATGTATGGGTTGTGAAAATATGTTGGAGTATCAAGGGTACCTTAAAAATTTGTAAGTAAACATGTTATTTTAATTCCCTTATTTTATAATCAATGGAACAATAAGAAAACTTTAATTATATCTATAATTTGGCATGGCATATAAAACCCATAGGAAATAAAGTATGGAGTAAAGCCACCAAAAAATATGCTGAGAGACAACATGAAGCACAACTTCGAAAGAATGTGTATTGTTTATGAATATATCGATGCTATTGTTAGAATTGATAGCTTCGATGTACTTCTACATTGGTGGCACCCAACATGCAGAAGTGACCAAACACACTTTCTCCCTAGTGAATTTATAATGTGTTTTTATAAAGTAACTTTATAAAGTGATTTTATAAAGTTGGGTCTTTTCATTTTTTAAATGTAAAAGTGACTTTATGATGTTATGGGTCACTTTAATGACTTAAGTGACCTCAATGAATGATTAATTTGTGACAGTTGATCTCATGAGGGCAAGATATAACCTTGGTTGTCTATCTCATTGGAAGATCAATTGTTAGGGTAGTTACATTTCAAAAATTCATAAAGGCATCATTAGTGGAGAAGGAGGGCACACATTTTGAGGAGAAAAGAGAGATAGTGTTGAAGAGTTATGCATCCCAAGAGAATTTGAACTTAAGGAATATAGTTTGTTGCAGAGGGAGTTGGGACGCATCCCTAGGAAATGGATTCACACACACTCCAAGGAGGAATAGTTCAGAAATATTTATTATTCCGTACAACTTCTATAGAGAGGTCATACATAAGTTAAGGTTGGTCATACATCAAGAAAAGGCGACACAAAAATTTAGGTGCCACTTCTGTTCTAGTTGGCACAATTTCCAATGGTTTTTCTGCTGAGAAAATCATAGAGTTGTGTGCTGTACAAACCAACAACATTCTGATACATTTTCCAAGACAATTCTAAAGCTTGTGTTGATTGTATTGGTTCATGGAGGTCGTACAAAAAGGGCATGAATTTCAAGGCTAATTTTATGCATTTTTTCGCTGAGAAAAAGTTGTTGGGAACGTGAGATAATTTATGTGTGTATTCATTGAAGTATTTTAACTGCTACAACTCTGAGTTCTGTGTTTTATTTGTTGTTGCAACTCAAAAATGATTTCTTATAAGTTCAATAAAAATATCCTTGAGTTGTAGATTTTCCCGATGGTTTCTTACTATGGCATATCCTAGATTTATGGTGCCAAATGTGTGAATTTGCCTACTGTTTATGAGTATTTCGTTGTTGTTTTAAATTTTAGATTTCTTAGTTATTTGTGCTTCAACTCATAGTCTAGTATATGCATGTTGTCATATTGCTATATTGGTGAATATCTATAGGAGGCTAAAACCTATTATTAACTAAGTGTTGGAACTGGTATTTTTAACATGGTATCAAAGTTAGGGCTCTAAAGTTCAGTGGGAAGATTTGGCACTTGGACAACAAGTCATTTGCTGGGGAATTTTCCTGGAAGAAGGGAAGGGAAAAATATTATTGTCGTGAGGGTTTCCATAAGAAGGTTCCAAGAAGGAGGCATAAAGTGAATATAGAAACTAGAAAGATCAAAGGATAGATCTTGAGCTAGGGTCTAATCTACTACAGAGAGGAACCAAATCTTGTTCTTGTAGGAAAGAGTAAGGGGAGAAGAAATCTGGTGATTGGGCCACCTCACATGACATGAAGCACATCTAGCCATATGACGGGAATGAGGTCAATGTTCCTTAGTGTGTAAGAGATGGACTTAGACATGCATGTGGATAGTGGGGTCGAAACCACACTTGTAGTAAAAGGGGTTGGAAGGGTTAGATTCCAACTAGAGTCAAGATATTTTCTGGAGGTTTCCAAGGTATTGTATATTCCATATTTGACTATTAACTTGCTCCCAGTGTCAGATTTGGATGAGAGTGGATTTGGAGTTGTATTCTACAATGAACATGTGTTTTTATATCCCGTGGGAGAAACTGCTGACACAACAATGATGTTTGGTGTCATGTATGAGGGGTTTTATAGGTTCTTGGGTAAACTTATGTTGGGGTCCAGTGGATTTATGGATTCATATCCTGTGTGAAAGAGTAGACAGGTTGCACGTGAGAGTTAATACTGGAGACTCAATTCTCTTCCAGGACTCTCATAGGAATTAGTATGGATGATAGACATAGATGGATGCTTAGGAGAGTGTGTAGTCTCCTAGGATCATGTCCTCAGTTCATGGAACAACATAGGTAGTAGCAGAGGCTTCCAGTGCAATGGGAGTAGTGGCTTCCTATTCAGAGGGAGCAAAGACTTCTAGTACAAGGGGAGCATATATGGCATCTGATGAGTTGGAGACATATTCCAGTGGTGATACCAGAGGTACCTCTCACTAAGAGGGAGTGTTATAATTGGTAGCTCGAAGGTAATTTTGCATTGGTGGCACCCAACATGCAGAAGTGACTGAGCACACTTTCTCCCTAATGATTTTATAATATGTTTTTATAAAGTAACTTTATAAAATGATTTTATAAAGTTGGGTATTTTAATTTTTTAATTGTAAAAGTGAATTTATGATGTTATGGGTCACTTTAGTGACTTAAGTGACATCAACGAATGATTAAGTCGTGACCTTTGATCTCATGAGGGAAATATCTGATATTGACCATCTATCTCATTGGAAGATCAAGGATTAGGGTAGTTACATTTCGAAAATGCCTAAAAGAATCATTAGTGGAGAAGGAGGGTGCACATTTTTAGGAGAGATGAGAGAGGGAGCTGAAGAGTCATGCATCCCAAGAGAGTTTGAAATTGAGGAATAGATTTTGTTGCAAAGGGAGTTGGCACGCATCCCTAGGAGAGGGATTAGCATGCAGTCCAAGGAGGAACAATTTAAAAATATTTATCAGTCTGTACAACTACTACAGTGAGGTCATACAATATTTAATTTTGGTCATACAATAAGAAAAGGAGGCATAGAAATTGAGGTGCCACCTTTGTTCCAGTTGGCACAATTTCCAATGGTTTTTCTGCTGAGAAAATCGTAGAGTTGTGTACTATATAGAACAACAACATTCTGACACATTTTCCAAGACATTTTTGAATCTTGTGTTGATTGTATTGGGTCATGGAGGTCATACATCAGGGGAATGAATTTAAGGATTGAGTTTATGCATTGTTTTGTTGAAAAAAAGTTGTTGGGAGTGTGAGATAAGTTTTGTGTGTATTTGTTGAAGTATTTTAACTATTGCAACTCTGAGTTCTGTGTTGTATTTGTTGTTGGAACTTTGAGTTATGTGTTATATTTGTTGCTACAACTCAGAAATGATTTCTTAGAAGTTCAATAAAAATCTCCTTGAACGATATATTTTTCATGTGGTTTCTTACTATGGCATAGCCTACATTTATGGTGCCAAATGTTTGAATTTTCCTACTGTTTATGAGTATTTATTTGTTGTTTTAAATTTCATATTGCTTAGGTATTTTTGCTTCAGTTCATAGTCTAATATATGCATGATTTCATATTGATATATTGGTGAATATCTATAGGAGGATGAAACCTATTATTAACTAATTCAAGTGTTGGGACTTATATTTTTAACAACTATGGTATAGTTTTCAATTTACACAACCATGTATATTATATTATTAATGTAGATATACTAATTACAATTTATTTATATGTTTGTATATGGAACATGAAGTGTGGAACAAAATCAAGCTAAGAAACAAAACATTGTAAATAATCCAATTATGTATCCCCTACAAGAGATCAAAAAATGAGGGATACAATTAGTTCAAGCGATGACAAGATTTTGAGCAATGAATGAAAATAATTTAATTTAATGTTACAAGTTTTATATTCTTGAATGTTTCATCTATAAAAATTAAACATTTTATTTAATGTGGACATATTGTCCAAATTGGTATGACGACGAATTATCAATATTGTAACAACTATTTATTGACACTTTTATTATCATGGACCTTTATGTTGTTGCATTTTGTATGAAAAATGGTTCCTTATTCCTATATAACAAAATGTGTTTATTATCAATTGGGTGCATCTCGAGTGGTTGTGAGAAAAAGTTGTTACCCTCCCTACCTGATTCAAATCCCACTTTGTGACATGTATGTTTTTAGTGAGTTGATTATTGATGAGATATAAACGATATAGTCATGATTTGCTGACATGGACATGTGCCCTAAAAAATATAGGGTTTATGCTAGGTACCATCCTCAAAATTAGGGGAAGTGCCCAGGAGGTTTCCCCTAGGATATGCTACCATGAAAGAAAAAAAGGGTTCATTATTATATTGTAGTCTCCATTGTTGTAAAATGATATGTTATCGTTTAAATATATGGATAACTTTCATTATTACAATGGATAGAGGTGTAATAAGTTGATATATATTTTTAAACAATACAATACATTAATGCAAAGATTATCTCAAAATGCATTAATTAAAATATAAAAATATTTGATTTTTTATGACTAATTGAAATTTTATTCAGAAAAACAAGAAGTTGTATTTGCATACCTGTAAAAATGTTAAATAGCACACAAGGAAATTTGGTAATAAAACATAATTATTTGTTGTGTTCATTTGTATGAAATGGTGCATTCCATACACATTGTTGCATGCCAATGATTGTTATGCATAGGTGCATTTTAAGTTTTTTAACTAACTAGTGTCATGTTATCATTGTTGTGAATTGGAGTGTTCTATTTAAATAAATGCACTATTATGCATGAGATTATAGCATGTGATACATGTATATGCACTAGTTCTAATATATGTAACAAGTGCATTGGTGCTTGTAATTACAATAGTAGCATTGTTCTCTTCAACAATATTGTTACCATTGTCTTTATTATTACCAATATGGTTACCAAGACTTCATGGTGCACAATGATATATACGCACCAATGCTCAATCATGTATATAGAATTGATTCTTTATAATACAAAATATGTTCCTATGCATATTAAATGGTTGTGCATCGATGCACCTTATTGTTTTAATCACTTCAAGGGGGATCTATTAAATCCTTTAGCTTCCTAAGAATGCTTTTTTGATAATTTTTTCCAATCATGTAATGCTAAAAACCTCCACGAATTGGTGTTCTCCTCATGGTTTTAGAGATTCTCATCAAGTACATTCGTCCATTCATCCATTAGGGGAGTACATATTGAACCACTAAATTTTCTGAGACTTAGTTGGAAAGTGAGACCATTGAAAACCAATGATTGGCCTACAAAGGTTTGATCCAAATGAAAAAGTTGAGGGTCCAAAAGGGATGTTATGTCCCTAAGTAACCCTCAAAATTGATATAGTCACATTGGTTTCCTTCCTATATATGGTTTTGCATCTCCAATAGGAGAGTATCTTCTATCTTGGTTTCTTGAAGAAAAATATAGCCAACATTTCTATTTGAATTAAGTTATGTAAGTAATCTTTCTTCTATCTACGTCATAAGCCTCTACCATTTTACAATAGAGATTTCATTTCTTACCTTGCAAAGGTTTGGTTCCAAGCCCAAAGTCATTCTACCATGTTGTTTGGGTTCCCAATGCCTTATTTTTGTTATCTTTGTTTTCTCTTTTATATTTACTTGTTCTATAAGCCTTCAAACTATACAAGATAAGATATTTGTCGTCTTATTCTCCTTGAAACTAGGTTAATTTGGTGTGAGTTAATATCTATGTAAATAGGCTTGACCCATATGTTTTTGGGTTGAATCTTGAAGCTTATTTCCTTGCACAACTTGTTCTAGTATTACCTCACTTGAGCTTGGAAGTGGGGGAGGTTTATCAATTTTCCATAACCATCAAACTCTATGAAGTGATTGCATTTTCTAGATTGTTAAGGACCTTGTTGTACGATGCTAGGGACATCCTCCACAATTTCCTCTTGAAGATGTGGAATTTTTTAACCCCAAACTTTGAACCAATTTTGAATTGAGGTGGATATTGTTGTAGGTTATTTACATGAGGAAAACTTTGTTTCCTTTGGTGGATGTATTGTCCTTGTGGTTGATTTTTTTTGTTAGCACTGAGAGTCACCCTTAGACTACAAGAGGGTAAGCCCAATACCCATCAAAATGTTTTAATCACAGAAACTGGACAAGCAATGCACATGGAAGTGAGGGCCTCATTAACTTCAGTCAATGATTTGAGTTTAAGGGTGGGAAGAAGGAAGAATTAGTGAGAGAGGTGAACAAGATTGCTATGGGCATTCATATTTCAAGTAGCTTGGTGAAGAAAAAATCAGGCTCAAGAGCACTCTGAACTTAAGTTTTAGACACTGAAATATGTCACAACATCATAATAATCAAACCTACATTATCATGCAACTACAACAACTCGAATGGATCCTCCATGCCCGAGCCTTTCAACGTAAGGGGGAATAGGATAACAAGGAAGCTAACTAAAACTGGTCAAAACAATATTGTAATCAAACCTACATTACAATAGAACTACAACCCTCGACTGGATCCTCCATGCCCGAGTGTTTCTGCATAGTTTTTACAAAGAGATGAGAGAAGCTGACTTCTATTAATGCGGAAGTCTCAAGTTTGATACATAACCAGCGAACATCTCAGGCATCAAAATATTACAAAATAGGGAGCTTTGTTCAACCAGTTGACGACCTTAACAAAATCTTGAACTGATCTATTTATACTCAAATAAATCCACAACTACTTGGGGTGTGATATATCCACTCCATTCAAAGCCTTTCGTTTGTTCCTTCTTCTATCAGACTGTGTGTGTATCCTCCTATCAAACACAAAATCAACTCAACATGTGCCTATAGGAAAACTCAACCATCGTGTTATCTCGGGCTGACAACTCTATCTCCACGGCCAGACCCTCCACGCCTTCTATTTATGGAGTGAGTCAAGGTTTCAAACACCATTCCTTTTTCATTAATTGATCCTTCATCGGGATTGGGATGAGGCTCAATGCCTAGGGGGATGCCACATGCTACTTTCGGATCTGATGCTATATGAGCACGTAATTGTGGGGCCATCAAAGGCATTTTGGATTCACACCGCTTTTGAGCCTGTAATTCACCACCTTCCACCATGTACTTGACTTATAAGGGTGCCACATGTTTGCACTGGTGGCTGCCACGTACTTTGGATTTCATAGCTTGAGAGGGGTCTGCATGTAGATATGGCATAAATATGGGCCCGGAGAGATGTGGCGACCTAAAATGAATGTTGAAGATCCAAAGTGAACGATGGTCGTCGATCTGAGGAGGACACGCAACAATGATCAGTGGACTTTGAGTGAAAACACTTCAGAATAAATCGAGAGTGGATATGTTGAAACTCCCAGAGCCCGAAATCTTGAAGTAACTAATGATCATCCGATCTGGAGGAACACGTGGAACTTGATATTTAATTCCGATTGAAAGCACTTCATATGAAACCGAGAGTCGAGATGTTGAAACTCCCAAAGCCTAAATTCCTGAAGTAAATAGTGACCATCCAATCTGAAAGGATGCATGGTGCTTGATCTGCAACTCTAGTAGAAAATGCTATGAATGAAACCAGGAGTCGAGATGCTGAAACTCTCAAAGCCTAGATTCCTGAAGTAAATATTGACCATCAGAACAGGAGGCGCGCGTGGCGCTTGGTCTTTAACTCTGGGAGAAAGCACTTCGGATGAAACCATGAGTCGAGATGCTAAAACTCCCAAAGCCTGGATTCCCAAAGTAAATAGTGACCTTCTAATCTGAAAGGATGTGTGGCGCTTGATCTGCATCTTTGAGAGAAAAAGCTCTGGATGAAACTAGGAGTCGAGATGATGAAACTCCTGAAGCCCGGATTCCCTAAGTAAAGTTTGGTCGTCTAATCAGGAGGGACACATGGCGCTTGATCTGCAACTTCGAGGCTTCTGACTAACGCTAAACCTCACAAAAAATTATAATTCTAAATGCCCGGGGGGTGCTAATCAACACTTCAAAGGGGATCTTCGTCGTTGAAAATGAACCTGTCCGCTGTTGAAAAATGAACATGCCCGTTGCTTGTATTTTCAACCTGAAATGGGTTGCTTTTGAACACTGCGTTTGGACACTTCTGTGTAGACCATGGTCTTGGTCGATATGATTCCCTTGACAACTATATGTGATAACATTTGGCTCCATAGGGGATGACATGCTCCCTACAAGTTGCCAAGAACGCACAATTCCAGTGCCTTAGCTATTGGGTTGTGGAGTCAAGCTCAAAAAAATCTGTTGAGGACAACAGGGTGACATGTACACTACTCTACTTAAAAAGATAAAAAACATACATGATCTAGATGGAGTTTATTTATGTACAATCCTACACTAATTGATTTTTACAATATTCTATGTGAAAGCAAACTTCCACCAGAGCCACTTGAGTAACTTCTTAACTAAAAACTTACTTATTCTGCCACTGATCATCAAGGGGAAATAAAACTGTGACAGAAAATTAATTACATTCTTTAGATTACTTCCCAATGCTGAAGGTAAGACAAATCTTGAAGGCTTTAATATATTGAGGATATTCAATTGCATGTATTCCCCTATAGGTTCATAATATAGGTGATAAAACCTACCGGATTTGTAACAAAAAACCTGCTCTTCTTTGCAGCTACTCACTTCTGGTTGAATGTCTGTGGCAAGCATAGGTGAATGAAAGGATGATGCAGGTTGCTAATCCACTCCTCCTTGGTCTACTTTGATCACATATACTAGATGATGGCAAGAAAACTCCTCATGTATATTAATAGATGGTTGTTTCTCCTTAACATGCTTCTCTTGGCAGAAGCTTTCATTTTCATCAGAAGGTTGGCTACAAATGATTTTTTATTCTAAGAAAAAAAACACCTCAGCATCTTCATCATTGTCTCCATAATGATCAAATAAAAGGGGAGCCTTGAATGACATACCAAGAGGTATCTTCTGCCCAACAAGAGAAAATTGTTCTTCATCACTAAACATAGGCTGCCTTTCAAGATTCAATCCAGGAAGCAATATCTCATCGTCATCATGTGAGTCAAAAGTAGATTGCTCGTATCTAGTCCTTTTAGATTCAGGGCTACAAATAATATCAACTTCTAGAACAAACTCAATTTCTTCACTTTCCTTACTGAGACAACAAACACAGTTTTCATCATATGTAGATGAAAAGGGAAGAAAAAAATTTGACTTCTCATCCAAGGCATCTTCTTCATCTTCATAGCCTTCATAAGAATCAGCTATATCCTGAGGACAGTCTTTATACTCCTCACAACAACTACGAAAAATTAACTCAGAGGAATAAAACTTTTGATAATGCATGTTGAAAACTACATGAAATTGTTCCAGGGAGGAGATGCTAACAGGGGGCAAGGATCGATACCACTCACAAGCATATCCCTCTAATGAGTACATGAACATATTCATTAATACATCCTCATGATATATTCCCTCCTGATGCATGAGTTCATGAAACTCAAGTAGATTCTCTGCAAGGTTGTCATCTCTATGTTCTCTAAATCTGGGAAAAAAATCACCCCACTCATCCATAGTAGGAACAACATTTGGAAAATCAGGAACATAAGAGAAATTAAAAGGAGAAAACCTCCGAGCCAAAATGGATTCCATCTGAAAATATGAATTCTTAAACTTTTGGAGTTGCCACTGGATTCTTTAATCATGGAGTCGCCAGGTGAATGATAAGCAATCAAAATAATGTGTCCAGTTTCAGTTCACCATCTAAAAATGGATCTATTCGTTGTCATTTTCCCAGGGAAGATATCTTCTCTTCCATCCCCGAAATTGGCGGCATTAATGTTATCACTAAGATTCACCCTCAAACTGCAAGAGGGCAAGCCTGATACCCATCATAATGTTTGGTTGATGTTGGTTTTGTGAGTGGAGGTCAAATGGACAAAACTTAATACATCAATGATTTTAACACATAAACCGGACAAGCAATGCACAGGGAAGTGAGGGCCTCATTAACTTTAGTCATTGATTTGAGTTTAAGTGTGAGAATAAGGAAGACTTAGTGAGAGAGGTGAACAAGACTGTTATGGGCATCCGAATTTCAAACAGCTTGGTGAAGAAAAAATCAGGCTCAAGAGCACTCTTGAACTCAAGTTTTAGACACTGAAATATGTCACAGCAACATTATAATCAAACCTACATTATCATGCAACTACAACAACTCGACTAGATCCTCCATGCCTGAGCCTTTCAACATAAGGGGGAATAGGATAAAAAAGAATCTCACTAAAACTGGTCATGACAATACTGTAATCAAACCTACATTACAATAGAACTACAACCCTTGACTGGATCCTCTATGCCCGAGTGTTTTAGCACAGTTTTTACAAAGAGATGAGAGAAGTTGAATTCTGTTAGTGCGAAATTATCAAGTTTGATAGATAAGAAGAGAACAACTCAGGCATCAAATTATTACAAAATAAGGATCTTTTCTCAACCAATTGATGACCTTAACAAAATCTTGAACTAATCTATTTATACTCAAATCAGTCCACAACTACCAGGGGTGTGTTTTGGCCACTCCATTCAAATCCTTTCGTCTACGCCTTATTCTATTAGGCTATGTGTGTATCCTCCTATCAGACGCAAAATCATCTCAGCATGGGTTTGTAGGAAAACTCGACCATCGTGGTACCTTGGGTTGATAAACTCTATCTCCACGGCCATACCCTCCATGCCTTCTATTTATAGAGTGAGTCAAGGTTTCAACCACCACTCCTTTTTCATTAACTAATCCTTCATTGGGATCGGGATGAGGCTTAATGCCTAGGGGGCCACCACACGCTGCTTTTAGATCTGATGCTATATGAGCATGTGATTGTGGGGTCATCAAAGGTGGTTTGGATTCAAACCTCTTTTGATCCCACAATTCACCACCTTCCATCATGTCTCTCTTTTACTATAACACGGTTTCGATTGCAGGATCACTTAATAATTTTAACGCTTGAGAAAGTTGTGCCCCTGCAATGAAACATGGTCATTGATCTAGTCGTGATCTATGATTTGGGCTCTCCTACTGAATTTAGCACCACCATTGAAGTTTATCTGCCTGCCAACCCTAGGATCCTTATAACCATGCTTTGAGATGGCACTAATTTTGGCGCTGAATAAGAACACTTCCCGGAGGATGATTTGACATGGAGGCCTGACGTCACTATGTTGACGTGTCGTGGATGGAGGGTTGACATGTCTCACTCAAAAATAGGGTGAATAAATGTCAAAAAATTCTTGAAATGAGTATCATATGTCAGCGCTAGATGGATGCCACGTACTTGACTTATAAGGGTGCCACATGTTTGCACTGGTGGATACCACATACTTTGGATTTCAGAGCTCGAGAGGGGTCTTCATGTAGATCTGGCATAAATATGGGCTCGGAGAGACGTGGTGGCTTAAAATGAATGTTGAAGCTCCAAAGTGAACGACGACCGTCGATCTGAGGAGGAAACGCGACAACGATCAGTGGAATTCGGTTGAAAACACTTCGGAAGAAATTAGGAGTGGAGAAGTTGAAACTCTTGGAGCCTGAAATATCGAAGTAACTAATGACCATCCGATCCAGAGGGACGCGTGGTGCTTGATCTTTAATTATGGGAGAAAGTGCTTCGGACGAAACTGAGAGTCGATATGCTGAAACTCCCGAAGCCTGGATTCGTGAAGTAAATAATGATCGTCCAATCTGAAAGGACGCGTGGCGCTTGATCTGCAACTTAGGGAGAAAGTGCTCTAGATGAAATCAGGAGTCGAGATGTTGAAACTCCTGAAGCCCGGATTCCCGAAGTAAATATTGATCGTCCAATCAGGAGGGATGCGTGGTGCTTGATCTACAACTCCAGGGCTTCTAACTGGTACTAAAACTTGTGCAACTTTATAATTCTGAATGCCTGGGGGGCACTAATCAACACTTCACAGGGGATATCTGCCATTGAAAAATGAACCTGTACACTGCTGAAAAATGAACTTGTCCACTACTGAAAAATGAACCTGTTCGTTGCTTGTATTTTCAACCTAAAATGGGTTGCTTTTGAATGTTGCATTTGGATGCTTCTATGCAGACCATGGACTTGGTTGACCTGCTTCCCTTGACAATTATATGTGATAACAGTTTCTATTTCCTCTAATGGATTGTTTGAGAGAGATTCTTTGATTTGATGAAGGAATATTAGTTTCTTGAGCCCATTGATTTTCTCAAAATGTTTTAGAAAGTCATCATACTTGTGTTAGATGTTTCATTGAGAAGCACTGGTTTGTATGAAATATCTTATATGTGGATCCAACCATTGAATTCGAGTTGAATCACTTCTATAAGTACTTTCTTCAAGTCCACTTCCATGTAGAGTCTCACACAAGAGAATTGAAAAATGTTTGGATTCATTATATCAATATATCTCCCCAAAGAATTTTTATTTTAAAGAGATATTGCTTGTCCCAAGAGGTTAGGGGGGAGGTGAGGTGATTTTACTAACAATGTAACTATGTTCGACACATCTTCTTCTGTATTGAAGTCTAAAATTATGTTTGTTTACTTGAACCTAGGTTTAGAGCACCAACTCATTTTCACATCTCACCTACTTGGATATGAATGTCTACATCCATTCATAATGGGAACATGGAAATACCTTTTTAGCCACAATCCGTTCTATGGGGAATGTCCATAAGTTAATGAACAATCTAATCAAGTCCCTTTATACAATCATTATGCCCTTTCTCCTTGGATTTTCAAGGGGAACTATGTAATGATCTAAATGCTTAAAAATATCATAACAAAACAGAAGTACACACCATGTACAAAATGTGAGTGTGGATCACAAATTCAAAATAGATAAGTTACAAAATAAATACTTAAATAATAAGAGAAACTCCTCCTGTTGTTGGGAAATAATACCCTATGGACTAACAAGCTAGGGCTGAACTTGTACGCAGATCATGACCTTAAAGAAACCACTTTTAACCTATCTGTTAAGTACCTAAACCAGATCTACAAATATACTTCAGAAATAACCAAGAATAAACCAATAACCATTCACCATAACATGAACACAAGAAATAGAGAAAACCCTTGAGGTAGGGTAACACCATATATTAATCCTTATGGAAGGATAAAACTCCTCAAGCTATCCTTGCTTGTGCAATCACAATATTCTTCACTATGTTTCATTACATTGCCTACACTTCTTTATATAGCTCTCCCTATCTCCTAGGAACCTTCTAGACAGTCTTCTCACATTTATTACATCCAACTACCATAGTGGGCCTTTATTAATATAGTGGACCTAGTCCACCTTATATTGAATGACCACATTCCCATATATTAATTGACTTCCACTAATAACATATAACTACATTCCCATTGGGTACCTCCCTAGGTACCCCATATTACCTCCCTAAGTATACCACATTCCATTCCCCTTCACATGTTTCGTCCTCGAAACATTAGAAGAAACCATAAAATATGACCGGCTAAGCAATGTAGCGAACTAGTACCAAGTACGACCATCCATTCATCCCAATGGAAGTCAAACATGATGTCTATCTGCTACCTTTGCACCCTTATCTTTCTCTACATCATGTTGCAGTTGCCCTTTCTTTATATTTCCTGTCTGGTGCCCTGCTGGTGCATAAATGTGTTCATGCACATGCCCTTGCCTTGATGACTTTTGCATCTCGATATGATGTGGATGGAGATATACAACAACTGTAGGAATTTGTTCTTTTTTCTTCAAATCTACAACACTTTGTGCCTTTGAGTCAATGACCTCCTTAGCTTCCTGATTATGTCCTTCTGATAGTTTTGCTTCATCTCGTTCTGTAGACTCTGCCTCTGATTCAACTCCAGACTGGGCAATAACTTCTTTGCTAACCTCCATGGGTCCATTTTTCTTACTAAGAGACACATCCTGCAATGTGATTTTCTTTTTCTTGTACCACAACTTTAAAAACTTCTTTTGCACATTAATATTAATGGTA
>SNQJ01S0051015.1:12878-46403 GCA_010110895.2 Picea sitchensis
GTTGTCATGTTCAAACATTATAAACAATGTCAAAATTATTTATTATCATTCACATAATTATTGGCTATTGAATTGTTATTGTTTATTCTTATCGGGATCTCAAATAATAATGGGCTCATCATCATGTTTATTAATTTAGCATGGGTCTCAAAGCTATTATCATGTTGTAGTATTGCATTTTATATAATGATGTTTATTCTACTAATCGTGAATGCCTCTATTTTATGTCATGTTGATTCATCGTAGTTTGGGCACTGGAGATGTACATGGCTCTTCTTTGTAGTTATCTAATGCAAAGCAAAGGTTTACATATGAAAATGTGTTGACCTTCAGTTTTAAGGAGCATCCAAATTTCAAATTTCAAATTATTTTATCTTTAAAAATATTATTATTTTGTGTTTAGTTTAAATTAAATTTGCAAATTTTGTTTATGATTGCTTATCAAGCGTTGAACACTTAGGTCAACGCTATGAGTAATATTAGTAAGTTCTTGGAATGGATATTTCTTTTTTATGAATCTAAATTGATTGATGAGATTTTTAGACATGAGTTTCCATCTTATACATTCGGTCTCTGCGTTTATCGATGAAGAGACTTGGGACTTCTGACATAAATTCAAATCTATTTTGCATGATAGGTAGTTTAATGATGAGTTTTTTTCTCCCTTTTTAAATTGTAGGTGGGAGTAGAATGCTCACGACATTTGTTCTCATATATATCGGGACTGTTATACACTCATTGTAAATCAAAATATTGGAGGTAAAGTAGCCCTAGTGCATCTCACGACATAGTTCATACTACTGATTATGATCTTCATATGTGCAGTGCATGTTAATGCACTATGTGTTGTTTCCTCCAGTGCATTCTACATGTTTCCTTATATTTAGATTGTGGGAAAGTAATAGAGCCATAATATAGCAACGAAGTGTAGTAAATGAAAGGTCTAAGTAAATGTGTACCAACTAAGTGTAGTAAATGAAATCTCAAAGTACATATGAAAAATGTGAGCCAGTGTGTGACCCCACACATTCATTTAGTTGAAACCATAACTGGAATTTATGCAATACTGAACTTAAATTGTGAACTTGTGTCTTTGTAGATAGCTTCTTAAATATTGGGATTCCTACCTTTCCTAGCATGAATTGAACCTTGGTGGGAGAGTTGAAAAACCTACCTCCCACCAATTAAGGTGGAGTGAGGTAAATGCAAAATCAGATGGGTTGGGTAAGGTTAAATATTTTTAACTTAGCTTTAACTTTTATTTATATCTTGTTTTATATATTTTTTAATTATTTAAAAACATATATTTATAATAATTTCCTTCTAGATATTTTTAGAAAAGTTAGATGTATTATCTTAATTTCACAAATAATTAAGGTGGAGTGAGGTAAATGCAAAATCAGATGGGTTGGGTAACGTTAAATATTTTTAACTTAGCTTTAACTTTTATTTATATCTTGTTTTATATATTTTTTAATTATTTAAAAACATATATTTATAATAATTTCCTTCTAGATATTTCTAGAAAAGTTAGATGTATTATCTTAATTTCACAAATAANGTTAAATATTTTTAACTTAGCTTTAACTTTTATTTATATCTTGTTTTATATATTTTTTAATTATTTAAAAACATATATTTATAATAATTTCCTTCTAGATATTTCTAGAAAAGTTAGATGTATTATCTTAATTTCACAAATAAATAACAGTTAACTAAACCATTGTTGTTTTCACTCACATTTTTTGTCATGTTCAATTTGTATCCTTATTTCCATTAGCCATGGATATATCTTTTCCTAGATATGCTTACTATTTACAATTCATTTACTGTAGTATACCTAGAGAGGTAATATGGGCTACACAGAGGTAGCAAATGGGAATGTGGTTATGTATTAGTATTGCAGTCCATTCAATGTAAGGTGGACTAGGTCCACTATATTATTAAATAAGGCCCATGTAATAGTGTGAACATAATAAAAGTGAGAAGAATTTCTAGAAGGTTCTACCTACTAGAATATTCCTTCTCTAATGTTCATAGGTGATATAGAGAATTCTATATAAAGAAGTGTAAGAAATGTATTGAATCAGAGTGAAGAATATTTTGAATGTATCAAGCATTGTTTGAGGAGTGTTATCCTTCCATAAGGATTAATATATGGTGTTACCCTACCTCAAAGGTTTTGAGTATTTCTTGTGTTTAATATTTGGTGAATGGTTTGGTGTATTCTTGTTGAGATTAAGGGTTATTTCTAAAATTATATTTGCAAATCTATTGAAGTACTTAACATTTGGTAGTATACGTAGCCAATATGGGGTACATACAGAGGTACCCAATATTAGCTCCCTAGGTATACTACATTTACAAAAACAAATGCCTATTGTTTACATTAAATTTACCTTTGGTAAGGAAATTTGGGTTATTTGTGATGTAAAAACATTAATAGAAAATAACAAAATCAATTTCTTATGTGAGCAATAATAAGTTTTTCTTACAATAGATTGCAAAAAAATAAATTTAGTTTGACAATATTTATTATCGTATTGCACTAAAGTATATTTAAAGACATAAAGTGTTTAGGTTGGGGTGAGGTTAATGCCAATTAAGGTGGAGTAATGATGTAAGAGGATCCCTAGAAAAGAAATCTAGTGTATACCTCTCATTCACCTTCAGTAATTTAGATGTTGTTTTCATAATATTTTGGTAGATTTTATGTTGGTACAAAAGTTTCTATAACAATTCTTACAAAAGAAGAGATAGCTACAATAGAACATTCTATAGTAGTTTTTATGGATGAAGAGATAGTTTCTATAGAAATTGCTATAAAAGTTAAAACCATAAGCTCTCACGGTTCTAGATAAGGAATTTGTTGTGGAGGTAGTGGGTGCTAGAAATAGTTGTTATCAAAACCAAATGAGGAACTATGACAATTGTTGCATAGGCAAGTTGTGGCACTAGAAACTTGTGCTATGGATCAATGGAACCATTCTTCGTTTTGGAACCTCAAATTGGTGCTACATAAAAAGAATAAGGTAAATTAGAGAATGATTTTCCTGATAAAGTATCTGTATTGGTTTACCCTAGTTGGAAGTTCAATGAAGAAATGTATATTGTTTACCCTTGACAACATCAAGAACCATTTCACAACAAAAAGAGATGAAGGGAACATTGAAGAAAGGAGGACAACCAAATCATTATTAGCTAAAATTGTTGGTGTTTTTCAACTTCCAATCCCTGTGTATAAAATCATTTTGCTATGATTAAGTAACACACCATTGGCCTCTCGCTAAAGATCCATTATTGTGGGAGATAGAGGCACTGGTTGTTATTGTGTAGGATTTTATCCTTTGAGTGGTTGTTGGTGTGAAGCTTTTGGATTCCAAATTTTATCTGCATGGAGAGTGGTTGTAGTGGTTTCCATCAAGCAACAACAAGAGATGGTAGTATTTTCTTAAATTGTTGTAAAAAGCTCGAGATCTTGGCTTTGACTTAATACAAGAAATCAATGATTATGGATGTAACTCTTATTTCTTGTTGTTTATTTTGGAAAGAACAATATGTTCAAGAGGAGTTGTTGAAGATGCTAATTGAAAAGGGGACAAGTAGATTGGAAAGTAAAATGTCAGCGGAGCTAAAGAAGGTTGCAAGTGAATGTATTGCAAACTAGGCGAAGAAATTATGTGTGAAGAGGAAGATTGTTGAATGCGTGTATTTGTGAATTTTGTTTTGGGGAAGTGAATACGTTGATAGAATTCTCGATTGAATCAGTCTACATTTTTTGATAAATGAATACATCAAAAAAATTATCGATTAAGGTAGTCTATGTGTGGTTCTAAAAAAAATATTTTGTGGAGATTGAATATGCATAAAAAACACCAAGTAAGGAATATTACATAAAATAGAGGGAATAATAAGAGAGAATGCTAAGTGGGGCAACCTACATAAGAAAGAAAGATAAGATATGATGTAGAAAAAATGTTGAGTGAGGGAGCCTACTTGAGAAAAAAAAATATTGTGGAGAGTGGTCTTGCATCAATGGATTTGCAAAGAGACATGCTACAATATATGTAATAGTGGAGAATATGTATATGGGAAATGTTGACTCTCATAATTGTTGAGTTTTGATGTGCATGGAGGTGAATAAAGTAGAAGTTTGCTTGAAGAAGAACAAAAATAGATCAAAGAAAAGATGTACATCAAGAAGAGTTGATGCAAAAGCATAAAGAACATCAAGAGGTGAAAACAAAAGTGGATATTTAGAATGAGTCCAATGATGATTGAAACAAAAAATTGGTTGTAGAGAAAGATAAGTGTAGATGACTCTAGTAAGGGTGTGATGCTAGGTAGAGTTATTTGAATGAGTGAGTGAACCACACCTCCATGGATATATTGGGTATTTGTTGTGAAAGGATATACTAATCCAATTTTTAATAACATTGGGTAGACGTTGTGGAAGTTGAGGTGTTGAATAATTTGTAAGAGGAAGTTGTTGGTGTTGTAGAAGTAAGTGATTGTAGTTGAGGAGTGGCAGAAGTCCAAGGAAAAAATAGTGAGAATATGCTTGAGTAGAAAGTATTAGTGTTGATTAATGAGATCATGGTGATGGTCCAGAAGAGAGAGGTTGGGGTGGAAATAACCATCATTGAGTGCAAGAGGTGTAAGACAATAAACACTAATGGGGTAAAAGAAAAGGAGGTAGTGCAACCCTGTCTTAAACAATTTTTCAAATAATGGAAAAAATGCTAAGAAGAAAAGTGGGGTATATGAAAAGTAGTGTTGGGCCATAAATGTTGTGGATGTTAGTAGAAAAGATGGGTAGAGGAGGATGTCCAATTGTACACCTTTTGTTATCCTACCTTTTGAGCAAGATGATCAAATTTTCCAACTAGGGGGTTATGATGCATGAACATCCCTAGCATAGAAATGTATCCTACCATCTCATTCACTTTCAGAACTTTATATTTCATTTTCATAATTTTTTTGTAGATTTTTGGTTACCACAGAAGCTACTACAATAGTTGTTATGGAATAAGAGATAGATGCTACAAAGGCTAATAAAGTTTTTTTATGGAATAAGAGTTAACTACAACATAGGATTCTATATAAGTTTCTACAAATCAACATATAACTACTAAATAAGATGCTACAATGGTTAAAGGAGATAACCTCTCATAATTATGACATTAGAAGTCATTGTGGAAATAGTGGGTGTTGGAACTAGTTGTTATAGAAACTAGATAAGGTGCCATAATAGTTGTTTCATAAGTGAGTTATAGGATTGGATCATTATGCTACAAATCGATGGAACTATTCTTGGTTGTGCAACCTCAACTTAGTGTTGTGGAACTAGAATAAGATAAATTAGAGAATGATTGTCATGATCAAGTGTGTGTGATGGTTTACCCTAGTTGGAAGGTCAATGGAATAAATGTATGGGAACATTTTTTACTATTAAGAACAAAAATATCCATTTCATAAGATGAATATACAAGGGGCATGTTGAAGAAAGGAACAGATTCATTAGGAAACCATATTGTTGGCAGCTAAAATGGTTGGATTTGTTCGAATTCCAATCTTTGTGTATAAAACTATATGCCCATGATTAGTCAAGGAACCTTTGGCCTCTCAGAAAAGATCCATTAAATAGTTGTGGTAGGATATAGAGGCACTAGTCAGTATTGTGTTGGATATAGAGGCACTAGTCAATATTGTGTAGAAGTTCAACCTTTGAGTGGTGGTTGGTGTGAATATTTTTGCTTGTGAATCATAGCTTTCCTGGAAAGTGGTTATAGTGGTGTTTATCGATAAATAGCTAGATATGGTAGAAATCTCTTTAGGTTATTATGACATTCCTAATATCTTGGCCTTGCTTTAATAAAAGAATTTTGATATTGTGGATATAATTCTTCTTTGTTTCTATTTTTTACGGAAGTATACATCTTGTGTATTGAACATTCATCTATGTGTGGTGTATTTCTCTATGTTCAATTAAATTTGAAATTGTGGTTACCATTATCTTAAATGATTTTGTTGGTTATTGTTATAGAAATAAGGAGAATTTCGTTGTGCGACTGATATTTCGTGTTAGGATATTTAGACACTTAGGAGTTACTTAAGATCAACTTGGTCTAATGTGTCTTTAGGAAAAACATTTTTCCTTAGTATGCATCACATGGTATCCACTCAATTAACCTATGGCATAACCTATGCATTTGTGGCATATTGAAGAATACCTCTAATTTCACTAGATATTTATAAATACCTCCCAAAATCATTTTGTTGAACCCCCCCCTCCCAATGCATAATTATAATTAAAAAAAACCTATTTTTACTAGATATACCCTATTTTTACCAAATACCCATTTTAATACCCCACGATACTTATAAAACCCCCCAATACCTCACATCTCCCCCCCCAAATACCTATAGTACATTGACTCTATTTTCCACAATTTTAAGACCCCCTTTATGAATGGAAATGATAAGATATTGGTATGCATTACTATGCATTTGTAGTTCTTTAATTCAATAGTCACAATATGTTCTACACATAAAGTGATTCGACAGTTCTATATTCTCCTTGATACTAATGACTACATTGATTTGTGGCTTAGCACCTTATTGATCCACAATCTATTTAAAGAGAATGGAGGGTAATTTTTTGATGATTTATCATGAGGAAATCATATGTAATTTGTTTTCCTTTTGCATTAATATATTTCCTCAAGTGACCACATACCGTTTCAATCTTTTAGGGATTTAACCACATAGTAAATAGTGTGTTGATATTTAATCTATTTGTGTGGGAGGTTTATTAATATGTTTGACCTAAGTGGAAATACCTTGTTTGTCAAACATGGTATTTGAGCTCATATGAAGAGCCCCTCCCATTATTGATTGATACCTGAATCTATGTCTCTACTTGCATCAAAGGATATGAATTCATCTATTTCTATGCATTTTTGGGATAAGTGAGCTATTCCATTAAATCTAGAGTTCTACTTTTAGTTGGAAAAACTTTTGATTTCACCCAAAAAGGTTTATGTTTTCTCAATATGCGACTATTTTTTATATCCAAAGGTATAAAGTTTTGTTACAGTTTTTTGTGTGTTAATATTTCATTTTTTCTATTTATTTTCGTAGATTTCTACCCTTTCTGGTTTATGTATGCTCTTTTTCATGCACCTTATATGATCTAGGAAAACTAGAAATAGAGCAGAAAGTGTTTTATTTTTTACATATGCTATTTGCCCTTTTCTAGGTAGGCTAACCAATACCTGATTGATATTTTTTCAATACTTTCAATATTTGTTTATTTGTCTAGAATTTCTTTTGTTTTTGTGTGTGTGGTCGTGTTGAAGCTTTTTCTAGATGAAAACAAGGGTTTTGGGGTAAGCATGCACTTTGAGGAAAAGAGTAAGAAAAAATAAATAAAAAGGAAAAACAAAGTCATGCCTCCTCCTTCATAACATTTATTATATATTTTGCATTAGCTCACTTGGTTGAAAGTTACTTTATTAAACAAGAGGTCTTGAGTTCTAGTCATTCTTTCCATTAAGTTGTCTTTTGTAAACATTCATGCAACTTTAAGTTATCCACATAACTTTATTATAAAATGCATTTTACTTAAATGATAAAAGTGAATCACTATAAGGTAACTTTAATGTTCATTTTTTAAGTTATTTTTTGCATGCAACTTTAATTTATAAAGTAACATCATCATAGAAGAAAGGGAAACTTTTTTTACTTAATACCTCATTGTGTATCCATCACCATGTGGGGAAATCTCTACCTTCCACATGGCACTTTGGTTACCTTTTATGCATTTCTTAGAAAATGGCATAACTTTGACATTTGGAGTCCACTAGAAGTTTCATTTTTTTTTAAACTACCTATTTTTTTGAGATCATTCCATCCATACAATCCATGTCTACTCTTAAAGCATTCTTACTTGCCTATTTTAATATGGCCAGTCCAGGTGATCTTTTTCTTACCAGTTCAAACTACTTCTCGTGGAAATACTATATGGATGATGTACTACGAAGTAAGATGATTTACCAAATTACCTTGGGAAAAGAAACTACCATCATTGATTCCTCATAGAAATCTAAATGGTAAAAGTAAAATAATGAAAAAAAGTAGATTAATCAAAATTCTTATCTCTATTGATTTATAGTTTCACCTTCAAGTAGTTCAAAAACCAAATGATTCTTGGAAAAATATGGAAACTATATTTGGTAAACACGATGAGATTCAATCCCACTAGCTTAAAAACAAATTGATTTCTTTAAATCCCAACAATTTCTCTTGTATTGAAGATTATCTATCTAAGTTCAAAACACTCGGACTTTTACCTAGAGACTAAAACATAGAAAAGGTGGATGACCAATTGATATATGTTATTCTTGATAAGACTGGTAGTGCATATTCTATATTTGTATCTACTTTTCTCTCCATCGGAGAAGCTCTAGGGGTGACTTACAAACCACCCATTTTTTTTTTTTTTTTTGTGATTTGTTGATTAAAGAGCAAGATAAGCTCTTGTGTATTGGAGTGATCAACAAAATAGGTACATATAAAATTCCTTAGTGGCCCGATAGAATAATAAATCAAAGCACATGAAGAAGTAACATACTTGCAATAACAAGAAAAACAAGGGTCCCAAATCCTCTCAACTAGCTCCTCCTCCTAATCATGACAAATGAACAAAATAAAAAAGTAAGAAGACTAATAGACATTGCAATTTTTTTGGCTGAGATGGTCATCCGAGTATAAATGTTTTAAGGATATGTAGGCCTTAAAAGCAACAATGGAGAAGCACAAGATCAATATTGATACTGCTTCTTCTAACTCTACTTCTTATGGACTTTATCTTCTAGGTTTCCCTTCAATGAAATATCTACTTCTTCTTCCTCTAATGAGTGGCGTATTGATTTTGGAGAATATATTATATTGATTAGGATAAAACCATTTTTTATTATTTTAATTAATGGAAAAACAAACAAATATTTTTTGGTGATGATAGATCTCTTAGCATTGTAGGGTTTGGAAAAATTCAACTAGATAATGGTCATTTTAATGATGCATTATGCGTTCAAAGTTTCTCCTATAATATTATATTAGTATATCAAATCACTTGCACTTGTGTTTTCACCACACCAAGTTTTAATCAAAGATTTAAAAGATTCCAAGCACGTCCTAGCAAATGGATTTGTTGATGATATTACTAGTTTGTACATATTTTACAACTTTGGGTCATCACCTTTTCCATCAATGATTATTTATCATAGTAATGACTTGACCAAACTTTGGCATGAACAATTTGGTCATCTAAACTATCTCTCATTACAATACTTATGTAATAAAAGTGTATTTATTGTTCTTCCTCTCATTTCTTGCAAAGATGGTGTTTGAGTTGGCTATGTTCTCAACAAACATCGTCAAGATAGCTTTGACAAATGTACGTCTTGGTGAACCTCAACCCCCTTACAACTTGTTCATAGTGATTTTTGTACTCCACTTCCTTTTCCTTGTTTCTCTAAGTTCAATTACTTCTTAACTTTAATTGATAACTTATTTAGACTCGTTTGAGTTTATTTCTTAAAACTTAAGAGTGAAGTTTTTGACATGTTTTTGTCCTACAAGGCCCTTGTAGAAAAATAATCTAGATATCAATTGCATAAATTAATAATAGATAATGGAGGAAAATATGTTAAAAAAATATTTACAACTTACTATGCTACATAGGACATTCATATGAAATATAATATTCCATATACACCATAGAAAAATGGTTTTGTTGAGACAAATAATCACATGTCAAAAGGAAACGAAAAATTGTATAATCCAATCTAAGGGATTAAGTCTTCATTTTTAAGTAGAAGTCATAAATTGTGTCAATTACATAGTCAATCACAATCCCACATATAAGGATTTAAAAATATAACATTGGATGTAAACCACTTTCATGTTTTTGGTAGTGAAGCATGGGATGACATTCCTAATGAGAAAATGAAATGATTGTGGCCTAAAAGTGACAAGTTCATTAATTTGAGTGTGTAGGTTTTCACAGTTAGTCATGATATGTGTAAACTTTATAGAAATAAGCTATGTATGACATTTTTGAATTTCATACACAATTTATTTCCAGAAATTTTATGCATATAAGTACATTTTTGTTGAACATTCTAAAGATGTAAAAGTTTATAAACTTATTCAACCTAATTCCAATGAAATTATTATTAGGAGAGGTGTTAAGTTTCATGAAAGTCATTCAACATGCAATCCTAGTTCGAGGTGTGCCATCCTCGACCTGTGAGTGATCTTTGGCATCTACACCATCTTCTATTTCCATCTTTTTGTTAATGATACTGATTTAGTTTCTTATTCAAATTATGAGAGTGCATATGAAAATCCACCTCCACCTACTCACCTTCGTCCGATTGGGTCCATTAAACATGAACCTACAAAAAAACCGCCACTTCCTATATGGGTCTATACAACATGAGAAACAAATAGTGATATTTCCATTCATCTTGAAGATCAATGTTGTACATTTTTGCAATTCCAGCAAGCCTCCTCTCTTTTGGCTCAAGTTTCAAAGACTCGTGATCCAGAAACATTTGAAAAAGGTTATGGAATCGATATTGAGGCACAATAATGAATGAATAATATTGTTCCTTAATGGTGAACAATAATTGGGATCTTGTAACTCTTCTGAAAGGAAGAAAACTTGTTAGATGTAAATGGGTGTATAGAACTAAGTATGCTTTAGATGGAAGTGTTGAAAGACATAAGCCCTAGTTTGTTGAAAGGATTTTCTCAAGTTGAAGGGATTGACTATAATGAATCATTTTCCTCTATAGCCAAAATGAATTCCACATTCCTTTCTCTCTCTCTTTTTTCCTCACATAAATGGGAGGTTCATCACATGGACGTTAAATCTACCTTCTTGCATGGGAATTTTCAAGAATAAAATTACGTAGAATCATCCTCCTAGATATGTTTAGAATGACACTAGCCTTATATTCCACTTTAAGAAGCCTCTTTATGGTCTTCAACAAGATCCTTGATCTTGGTATTCTAAAATGGACAAATTTCTTCTTGACACTGGATTTTCTAGATGTCATTCTAACCCCAAATTCTATACAAAGAAAGTAGTCACCCATCTCATCATACTTGTTATTTATGTTGATGACCTTATTCTCACTGGTAGTAACCCCAAACTTTTAATATATGTGAAATATATCTCTAAGAATAAATTTGAAATGATGGAATTAAGTTATTTGGATTCTTTCCTTGGAATTCAAGTATTGAGAACCAAGGAAGGAATTTCCTTTTCCTAATATAATTATGCATGCGACCTCCTTCATTGCTTTCACATGGAATATTGTAAACCAACCCCTTCTCCCTTCTAGTATGGAGTTAAACTTACTGCCACCTGTAATACACTCAAACTACATGCCATTATTTGGTATCCTTTTGTATTTGACTCACACCCATCCTGATATTTCCTTCGTTGTTGATCTTGTTTCCTAGTATATGAAAACACCCCATAAGAGCCATTGGAAAGCAACAAAAATGATACTTTGGTATATCTGACCTAGATTTCAATTCAAGATACATTAAAGTTAAGAGGGGACTTTTTTTATAGTTGGTTTTACTAATTCTTATTGGGATGGTAACCCTTAAGAAACAAGGTTATGTTTTCAATTTTGGTTTCGACCCTATCACTAGGTATTGTGAGAAGAAACAAGCTATTGGTCTATCTTCAACATAAGTAAAGTATTAAGAAATTATTAATGAAAGTCAAGAAGCCTTATAGATTTAATAGATCCTCTATGAGTATGGATTCCAACGATGACATCTGACCACACTCTAGTGTGAAATTTAAAGTTCCATTAAGTTTGACAAAGATCTACTTCAAAATCAACACAATAAACACAATGAAAACACATGCACTTAATCATAAATTTTGTTCAAGATCACATTCTTGAAGTGCCCTTTTCCCTACAAATGATCAAGTTTCAAAAAATTTCACAAAGTCTCTTACAGAAGATAATTTTTCCAAACTTCCATTTATGTTATGATTTTAGGAAGTTGTTATTAAAGGGGGATAAGATCTAATGTCTCCTTCCTTCTCCTATTGTGTCCCCTTTATAAATTCCTCAATCCTATCCCAAGTTGTTCTTAAGGGGGGATGCTATGATACTTATAAACGTAAGAGTTAGTTAAGATAAAATTTGTCTAATGTTTCTTTTGATAAATTTTGTTTCTTTAGTGAGTTTCCTTAGTATGCATTTGTTGGGTATGTGTTATATTATTTGACAACTAGCTCTAGTGTCTTCTACGCTGCGTCGAATGTGCAGGGGGGTTTGAGGGGGAGCTGCTAGGACCCCCCTTCGGGTATCACAAGGGGGGGATATCCTCCCTGCACGGGGGTTTGGGGGCAACGCCCCCTAGAATTTTATTTTTCCTCGAGAAATGTGTCACATTTTTTCGTGTCACCTTGATTTTCATGTCCATTGTTGGGCAGTTTTTGGCACATGGTTTTTGCTAATGGTTTTCTATTTTTCGGTTAAGGAATTATGGTTGTTGACTAATCTAGGTCATTGGTTTAGGGTTTTGGATGTCGTTGATTCTTATACTTATATTGTATTGTAATCAATGTATCACTATGAATGAATATAGAATATGATGGTTTTCCCGGTTTGGGTTTCCAGGGGAAAAATAGTTGTGTCATGTGTGCATTTTCCATTGTATATTTTATGTTCTTTTATTGAAAATCGGTTTACAGTAAAATATTGTACATGGTTAAAATATACATTTGGTATCAGAGCTTTGTTGGCTTCAGGGGGACGCCTTTATGGTCAATGGTTTGGCTCAAGACTGTGATAAGCCTTGTTAAATGGGAGATCTATGGTATTGATTTTTCTGGTGAAAATAAATGGCAAGCAGTTCGAAAATGGATATCAATAAGTTTAATGGAAAAACATTTTGAGTTGTGGAAGATCAAGATGGAAGATCTGTTGGTGGAAAAATATTAGTGGATCATGGTGGATCTAGGTATTGCACCTATAGGAACTTCAACTGATGAATGGAAAAGTTTGGATCAGAAGGCGAAGAGCACAATCTGATTGTGTCTGTCAAATTCAGTATTACTAAATGTGTCATAGGAAGCTTCAAACAAAGATTTATGGGATAAGTTGGGGAAGTTGTATCATTCTAAGTCCCTAGTAAATAAACTATTCGTGAGAAAGAAGTTGTATAACCTGAGGGTGAGAGATGGACACTCGATGGAAGAACATTTGAACACATTCAATACTGTGGTAAGTCAGTTAGTATCTGTTGAGATTAAAATTTCAAATGAAGATAAGTGTATCAGTTTACTGTGATATTTACCAGACTCATGGGATAGTTTTGTTTTGGCCATAGGTAGTAATACAACTTCCATGAAGTTTGATGAAGTTGTCTCATCCTTGTTGTCGGAGGATATGAGATGGAAGAACATGGAAGGATAGAGCACATATGCATCATTTTCAAGAGGACGTTCCAAGGAAAGAAATAGATCTAAGTCCTCAAGTGGGAGATCTAAGTCTCCAAGAAATTTTGTAAAGGCATGTTGCAGATGTGGAAAAAAAGGGCACTACAAGAAGCAGTGTAGATCCAAATTTGAGAAAAAGAAGGGATCTGAAGAATCTCCTTCTACAGAAGAAAATACCCCAAGGAAGGAGGGGATGTGTACTTGAATTATTCAAGCACACATGCATATCATGCAGCATGGTTGGTTGAATCAGGTGCATCCTTTCATGTGAATCCCTATAGGGAGTGGTTATGTGAATATGAAAGGTATGATGGAGGTAACGTTTTCTTAGGTGATGACTCGAAAAAAAGAATCATAGGTCGAGGAAAAGTCAAGTTGAGGCTCATAGATGTAAGGATTAGAACACTACCTATTGTTTTTCACATCCCAGGATTGGCCAGAAATTTGATTTTTGTAAGAAAAATGGATGATGCAGGGGTAAAAACAATATTTGAAAAGGAAACCTGGAAGATGGTTCGAGGAGCAATGGTGGTGTTTAAGGGAGTTCGGTTTGGATCTCTGTATAAGTTTCAAGGAAGCACTATTAGTGATGGGTGTAATAGTTCCATTGTTCCTAATATTGGAGTTGAAAAAGAAAGATTTCCTACAGTCTCTGGAGAAAAGGTTATGTTGTGGTATCAAAGACTGGGGCATATTAGAGAGAAGGGTCTTCGAATAATACATGGTAAAGGTATGGCTGAAGGTATGTCTAGATTCTCTCTAGATTTTGATTTATATGAACATTGTGTAAATGGGAAGAAGAATTGAGTAAGATTCCCCTCTGGTGCAAAGAGGGTAGAAGGAATTTTACAGCTAGTTCATAGTGATGTGTTTGGACCTGTGTCAGTTCCATCATTGGGAAAATCTATGTACTATGTCTCATTTATAGATTAATTCTCAAGGAATACTTGGATATATTTCGTCAGGAAGAAATATGAAGTCTTTAACATGTTTAAAGAGTTTAAGGCTCTTGTTGAGAATCAAACAAAGAAAAGAATTAAGGTGTTGAGGATAGATAATGGTAGAGAGTTCTACAGGAATTAATTTGAAGAATTATGTAAGAAGTGTGATATAACAAGGTAGAATAATACTCCATATACACCTTAGCAGAATTGAGTTGCAGAAAGAATGAACAGGACGTTGATGGAAAAAGAAAGGTGCATGCTCAATGGTATCGGGTTAAGGAAAGAATTATGGGCAGAGGTAGTGGGTACTCCATGTTACCTGGTCAATAGATCACCCTCATCAACATTGGATGAAAAGACTCCACAAGATGTATGGACTGGTAAGAAACCTTCTCTCACAAATCTCAAGGTATTTAGCTATGAGGCCTATGTTCATGTTCCAAAGGAAAACAAGAGTAAGATAGATAAGAAGGCTACAAAGTGTATATTTAATGGGTATAAAGATGGTATCAAAGGTTATAATCTTTGGAACACAGAAACGAAGAAGGTTTTGTAAAGCCAAGATGTGGTATTTAGAAAAATGAAGGAAGTTGTTAAACAAAAAGTCCTACCAAGTAAGGAAGAACAAGAGAAAATAGAGTTTGATTTAAAGGATGATGAATTAGACTCTACAAAAGAACAAGAATCAAAAGAAGAAGATCCTCATTCTCCACTATTAAGGAGATCAATTCGAGAAAGAAGGCTATCGAAAAGGTATACTCCATCTGATTTTCGTTCAAATTTTTCTTTGTCTATTATTGATGATGATCCTAGAAATTTCAGGGAGGAAGTGGATTCAGAGGATGCAAATCTCTAGAAAAATGCCATGGATGAAGAAATGGAAGCCTTCGATAAGGAGGCGTGGATCTAGTGGACTTGTTGACTGGAAGAAATACCATTGGTAGAAAATGGGTATTTAAAAATAAGTTGAATGTAGAAAGCAAAGTGGAGAAATACAAAGCTAGGTTAGTAGCAAAGGGTTATTTCCAGGTTGGGGGAATTTATTTTGGTGAGATTTTTTCTCATGTTACCAAGTTAACTTCTATAGGATTTTTGTTATATGTTGTTGTTGCATTTTATTTTGAAGTAGAACATATAGATGTGAAGACAACATTCCTACATGGGGATCTGGAAGAAGAAATCTATATGAAGAAGCTAGAAGGATTTGTTGTGAAGGGAAAGAAGGAGTTGGTATGCAAGATAAAAACGTCTTTGTATGGTTTAAAACAGTCACCAAGGATGTGGTACCAAAAATTTGATACTTATATTCTAGGACTTGACTTTACAAGAATCAAAGATGATCACTGTGTATTTTAAATTAATTGGTGATCATTTGATTTATTTGGTCTTGTATGTGGATGACATGTTGTTGATAGGAAACAAAAAGGACATTATGCAGGATGTGAAAACTCAGTTGTCCTCTAAATTTGACATGAAGGATCTCGGTGCTTCAAATTTCATTTTGGGCATGGAAATTAAAAGAGATCAAAGAAAGAGGAAACTCTGGTCAAATTAGAGAAAATATGTTGAGACAATATTGTAAGGTTTAATATGTAGGAATGTAAACCGATCAAGGTCCCTATTCTTGTTGGTGTAAAGTTATCTGTGGACCAGTGTCCCAAGACACAAAAAAAGGAGGAGGACATGTCTTGTGTTCCATATGCGAGTGTAGTTAGAAATTGGATGTATGAAATGGTATATACTAGACCAAACATTTCACATGTAGTGGGAGTTTTGAGAAGGTATATGTCAAAACCATGGAAAGAGCATTTAACAATAGTAAAAAGGGTTTTCAGGTATTTGTGTGGCACTTCTATCTATGGATTGTGCTACCAAGGAAGACTAGGATTGGACAGAGTGTTGGACATACATGGATTTGGGGATGCAAAATGGGTTGGAGATATGGATCGTAGGAGATCTACAAGAGGGTATGTGTTGAACCTGTTTGGAGGAGAAATCAGTTTGATGATAAAAAGATAGGTTCTAGTGGAACTTTCAACTATAAAAGTTGAATACATGGCAGCCACTCATGAAAGTAAGGAATAAGTATGGTTACAAATATTGTGTTCAGGCATTAGGTCGGTACATCAAGTTGTAAGGATAGATTGTGATAGTCAGAGTGCAATTTTTATGGCGAAGAACGAGGCATATCATTCAAAGACAGCATATTGATATTCAATATCACTTTGTGAGAGACATGGTTGAAGAAAAGAATGTGTTGTTGATGAAGGTGGACACTTTGAAGAATCTTGCAGATTCATTAACAAAATATGTGAGCACTAAGAAGTTCTCTTGGTGTATAGGATACATGGGCATTGATACCCTATACTTTTTATTACGTAACCCTATAACCCCCTGTATGCAAAGAAAACAACAAGTGGGAGAACGTTGGGTATGTGTTGTATTCTTTGCATGACTAGCTCCAGTGTCTGCTACGTTGCATCGGGCACACAAGGAGGTTTGAGGGGGAGCCTCCACGCCCCCCTTTTGGGGGTAGTTCCTTAGAGAATTTTTTTTCCTCGGGAAATATGTCGCATTTTTTCCTCTTTTTGCATGTCGCCTCAATTTTCATGTCCATTGTTGGGCAGTTTTTCGACATATGGGTTTTATCGATGGTTTTCTATTTCTGGTTAAGGAATTAGGGTTGTTGACTAATCTAGGTCATTGGGTTAGGGTTATAGATGCAGTTGGAACCTATATTTATATTGTATTGTAAAAAATGTATCATTATGAATGAATATAGAATATGCACGTTTTCACGGTTTGGGTTTCTAGGGGAAAAATCTATATGTAATGTTTGTATTTTCTATTGTATATTTTGTGTTATTTGACTGAAAATCTGTTTGCAGTAAAATATTGTACAAGGTTTAAATATACAGCATTAGTATGAATTTGTAGTTAAGTAATCAAATGGTCACTATATTTTCTAGACACAAAGTGATCCAATGGTTCATACTCTCCTTCATACTAATGACTATAATGATATGTGGCTTAACAATCGATTATGAGAATCTAATATGTAAATTGTTTTTCTTTTGCATTAATATATTGTCTCCCTCTTTAATGATTTTAACTACGTAATACACTGATGTAGTGATATTTGATCTATTTCTTTTATCCATTTCTTAAGGTGTTCAACCTGTATGGAAATACCCTATTTTCCAAACATTGTGGGTATTCAAGAGATCTCTACATCAAGTGGGTTATCCTCCCACCAATTGGGATTCCATTTGTTTCAAAATATCCTCCCACCAATTAATATGGGGAGAAGGTAATTTGTAGTGTCCCCCTCCAATTGATAACTCATTAGCATACACAACTATCGTAGTCTATAGTCAACAAAGAAAAATGGGAGTCAAAGTATCAAACCCTAAAGAGATATTAAATAAAATAAAAAAATGTATTTTAATCAAGTTAGGGTTTGATTTCGTCAAGAAGAAAGATCTATAAGAATCAGAGAAGAATAATAAATAGAAGGGGAGCCTACCTCTTTGGGAATTATGATTTGATATCTTATTTGATTTCTCTTGTAGCCAGCATTTTCGTTGGGGTTTTCAGCAAAACCCTTCCAATGCAGGTAAAGTTTCAGTAGTGCAATACCCACCCTAGCTAGACAAACGAGAGTTCATTTGGATTCTTTGTCTTGTGGTATTTTTTGAAGATCTTGAAGTATACTAGAGAAAAACAGTGGGAGTCTTGGAGAGCCTCGGTTTCTATGTTGGCATCATACTAGGTTTCCTTGTGTGTTTTGTAGCACTTTGTGTGGTTGTCTAGCAACCAATAGTTCATATTCCTAGTATTGTTCTACAATTGTTTTTACAACCACTCAAGATATTTGTATTGTTGTTCCCATTCATAATAAAATGTCATATTATTATGCCCTATTTATGTGTGCTTTCCATGTGTTTGATAATATTCCTCATTGAGAAAATTATTGTAAGGGTTTTATCATTTTCACATAGGAAGAATTAATAATTTGGGTTAAGGATATTACCGTGGTATAAGAGTTGGTGATCTTTCCATCCTTTGATTGCATCATAGAACTTTCCTTATCCAAATAAAATATAAAAAAATTTGCAAAATTTATTTGGAAGAAAAAGGGGGCGACACACTTCAGGCTTAGATATGAAACTTTATGAGAAAAAATTTCCAAAAACAATTGGGTATTTTAATTCCTCTCGGAAAAATACCCAATTTCAAAACACCAATCAGCCAAAACAGAGTCTTAGAACTAAAGTTATCATCATTTTAATTTCGACAGTTTTTCAGGGTTTTTCCAGAAAAAGGCACACGATTTACAATGAGGGGAAACAATGGGAAGGGAATCAAATTGTGTTCATACAATGGTGATTATTCCATCCTGTAATGTCGATGAATAATGGGGGTGTGTTGGGCCCAACAACTCCCCCTAAATTTTTATAAAATTTAAAAGTCCCCCATTAGAATCTTGATAATTATGATGAGCTACAGAATCAACATTTTCAAATAGTTCCATATCTTAGATTTCTTTGAGGAAAACTTAAGACTTTCACTATAGTATGAGACATTCATTACAAGAGTATATGTCAAAATTTAGAAACAAACATAAAAATCTCAATTTAAACAAAAACGTTACTTTGTATCAACTGTTTACTTTCGTTTAAATTATGATTATGTGTTCTTTCTTTTACTCATTAGCAAGTTTGACTATTTTGAATAATGTATTCAATACTTCATCAAATAATATCTTGGTTGGTTTCTCATTTTCATAAAATCATTTAGTGATATTAATTAATTAAATTCTTTTTTCATTTTCCATCTCATAATAATAATAAAAAATAAAAAAGAATTATCTATGATTTGTTTGATTTTGTAAAAAACCAAAATTAATATTTTTCTCTTCTCCATTAACTTGAAGCTTCTAGAATTTTAAGATCATTATAAACAATGTTTGTTTAAAACTTATAGTTAGTTTAAATTCATTTTTTATTTTATTGTTCTAGATTTTGTTTTATTCACAATTTTTAGGTTTCTTTTTGTTTCACGGATTTCTATTATAAAATATTTGATATGGATATGATCATGACTTGATTTTATTATACAAATAAGTTCAAGATGATTGTTCCAAAAATAATATTGGATTGCTACAAATAATTTTATGAGCAACAACAGATAAAATTTGGAAAGGCATCAAGATGAGACAGATGATTTTGCAGGACTGATTACAGCCAAACCGTGAGGAATTTGAAGAAGCGGTTGAAAACCCAGAATCCAAATGGACCCATCTACCTTCCATGTAGAAATTTTCCCAAAAACATGTACGATTTGAGAGATATTTATGTCTCTTTATGAGACAAATTTCAGGTGGCGAAAATTAATAGTGACGCCCAAACTGTTCATTCGATGTATAAATATATGAGAAAGATCAGAGCCATGGAGATCCAAGAATTAGAGAGGAAGATTTTAATCCTTTCTCTTTTGTATATTATTTATTTTGTAAACTTTTCTTCTTTTCAAATGGAGTAACGGCTGGTTGAAATCTTTGGGAGAATGGACGAGTATTTTCAAAGAAGAATATGGAATTCTAGGTTGCTTAATGGCTTTTGTCCTGTGAGTAAAATGGTTCTATTTTCATTATAATATCTTCATATTCTTTGAATAATTGATTATGCATTGATTTAAATTAGATTTAGTCTATTTTATCAATACATGGTTAATTGTTATCATTTATGTATTAATTTTTTCAATCTTTAAGAGTCAATTATCTTAAAAATTATTCGAGGACTACAATATGGGCATGTAATTTTGAGAAAGAATATGGAAAAGCAATTCATCTTTGGCTTTAGACCTATATGATGCTTATTCCATTTCGTTCTTTCATTACTATTGTATTATGAGAATGTTATTATGGATGATTTTAGCTTTAGCTTGTCATCATATGGTGTTTTCATACTATTAAATGTTATATGTTGTCCATAATTTCTTATTCAATTTTTTATGTGTGATTGATCTATCATTTGATCATTTTTGAATTTATTCTTAATGTTAAATGCTGGATAAAATCAATATTCAGATCTAAGTTTTCTCTCATTCTTAAATATTGATCATCTTAAAATTACAAGATTTTTTTAATTAGATGTCTTTCTGTTGTTATTAATTTACTCCAATATCAAATTCTTCTTTGAATGTATTCTGGAAGTGCTAGTATTGTTTTGTTATAGGTTCCCCTTAACAACAATATAGACAAGAGATCATACAACACATGAAAATAAACTCAGTTGATTGATCAGTTAGAGGTTAGTAGATACTTATTTATTTATTTATTTAGAATTGCTTATGAATGAAACAATGATTACATTAATTAGCTTTGATTGTTTTTGTGTCATTGTTTCAATCGTATTCATTTAGTTTTTATTTGTTTAATATCTTAAAAAAAAAAAAAAAGTGTTGTTCATATCTGATTCAGAAACCTTATCAAATAATCATTTTCGCAAGATTTCATGCAAACCTTGTAACCTGTATATATATTGTTTATATTCACATTTCTTTTTAATAAACATAAGTTAGTAATATATTATTTGTTAGACTCATACATTTTAGATTAGTTTAATTTCTTTTATTATTTTTAGGACTTTAGTTGGCCAACAGAGCCATTAAACCCGTCAGAATAGGTTACACCAAATGACTTGGGTTATTTAGACAACCCCAGACTGGATCTATTCTTCCAGTTGACGGCAAGTCAAATTTGTCCGTCAACAAATGGCGCTAGAAGGAGGGCTGAGTAAATTTAATGATTAAATGTTTCACCCCTTAGCCTTTCATAATTCCAGATTTATAAATCCTTCTTTTGTGTCATCTTGAAATGCACTAGAAGGCAGTCCAGGCAGACAGGCTGGCCTTATAGGAGTCTTTGTTTCGAATTTAATTAATTTTCCATGGCTCCCCAAATCACTGTGTTGGAACATGCTTTCCACTTCTCATTACCTGATATTCCCAACAAGACGGTGTCTCTCTTGTCCAAACTCACCTTTGATGGTGGGGGGAATGTATCTTAAAAAGACCATATTAACAAGTTTTGGTGTAAATGAATCAAGCATGATATTTTTGATCTAAAGGTTTTGTGCAGATTGTTTTCTTTCACTTTCAAGGGTCGGATTAAACATTGGTTTGAGTCTTTTCCAGCATATCACATTATTGATTGGTTTCAGTTTGTAGATGAATTTTTAGATACTTTTGAAAACTATGATTACAATCAATTATGTGAAGAATTTCAGACTTTACTAATCAATGGCAATTCATCTTCAGAACACTTTTCAACGAGAATCCATCGTGTATTCTATAAATTTAATCTTGATGACATGTCATTTGTACTAAATATCCTCTATGATGTTTGCATCCCTTTCATCCAATCACATTCAATAGCGAATGATGAATCGGTTGCAAATCAATCCTACCACTCAATTGCGAGAAGAATTTTGTTCGGAGGATGAAATGAATCCATCCAAAAATTTTGAACAAGCAAGGGAGGTAGAATCTATTGAAAATGTTCTTACCGACAATCAAATTGGTTTTTCCTCTGAATCATTGTATAATCAATCCTCAACCATCGTGGAAGAATATTTGATGTTGGGTCAAGGTGAATGTCCATATTCTTTTAACTCTTTCTCTAATTAGTACTTAAATTCAGTTATTGAAGAACACTTGGGTGATGAAAATGATCTTAATCATTCTAACATTCCAATGAAACTGATTAAAGATGCAGATCTACAATTGGAAGAAGAAACCTTCATCCACAAATCATACCTTATCCATGGGAAAAATTAGATGTTTGTCATGAAAGTTTTGAATTATCTATCATATAGGAGACAAATTTAGATGATCATATTATGTTGAAGAATTTATCACCAAAACAGAGTGAAAGTTTTAAGAAAAGTAAAGAGGAATGTCTTGAGAATACCATTGTTAAATATCATAGCTCAAGATATTCTTTTCATGTGCTCATTTCTGATTCCTTTTACTCTTTATATCCCGATCTCTTCTTATATTCTGGTGGACTTGATACTTTACCTACAATATCTTACTCTTTGCCATCACAATCAAATCATTTTGATATGCCAAAATTTGGTGAAATTAATTCCAAACATAACATTTATGAAGTTGGATTTGATGTTCTTTCACTTTCATCATTCGCATGGAAAAATGACATGTTGCAAGATGATTTTACACGATTTATTGTTGAAAAAGACAATGCACTTATTCTTATGGAAATCAAATATTCTACATTGCATATTCGTTCTTTGATTAGTTCAAATTTTAATGTTTATGCTTCACAGTTTGAAACAATCAATATCATCAAAGGAAGCATTCAAACCAATAATCTAATTGATGTCATGAACCCTCTTATGATGTGTTCCCCATTGATATATCCATTTCATCAAAGTCATAGTTTGCATTCTAATTTTTATGATAGGATCGTAGAATGGCTTGAAGATTCGTATCTAAAAAATCTCCATAATAAAGATAAAGTTGTGTTTGCTTTGTTTCTACCTAAATATCTAGGAACTAAGCATTACATAATTTTTTTAGATCCTCCATCTGAAGAAATTGATGAACACTTGGAAAATTGTCAGGAGGATGGGACACTTCGGCCTTGGTTGATGGTTATGTCAGGTCCCCATAATATTGACAAGCTTTCCAAACTTACTTACACTCTTACATGCCATTATGACTCATATCACAACCAGATTGCAGAATGGTTGGAGGATTCATACATCAAGAAGTTTCCAAAAAATGGTAAGGCCATGCTTGTTTTGTTTTTAAAAGAATATATAGGAGGTAAGCATGACATATTTATTTTGTATCGGCAAATACTACATTTTTTTATTCTGATTTTTTACTTTCTATGCCTTGCAGGATTGAAGATGCTCTTGTGGCTACATTGGAAATATGCTTTTACTTAGCATTTTGATCTATTCAGTAGTTTAGAGTAGATTTAGGAGTAGGTTTCCTTTATTTTTCTTTCTCAATATTTCTTTTTGTAATAATGCAGTTATGAACACAAGTGGGTACACCAAGAGAATCATAATATGAATGTTGTCAGGGAAGTCCACTTTAAATCTTTTTCTCTCTGCCTTTCGTTGAATATTTATTTTCAAAAACGCAGTATCATCATGAAAATTTTAAATGGAAAGTAAAGAGATAAGTAAATTTGAACTATCGATTCAACCCTGACCCAAGGTGCCACGAGTAGGACTGCACTCATCTTAATAAGGTTTTTTCTATTTTCTTTGTCTCTTTTATTTTTAAAAATAATGTTTGGTCAAAGTAGCATCTCATGCATCACTATCTTAAGAAAAGAACTTCCTCACACATGATATTTTATATGATTTAGTGCTTCATTTATTCTACAGTGAGATGCTAGTGGATCCAAAAGCTCAAGTTTATCTTTGGCCAAAATCGTTTCCTGAAAAGTTTTCTTTTGTTGTTTTGATTTTGTGTACTTCTGATTTTGAATCCCATTAATAAAGTTTGATCTGGTTTGTTGTGTGTTTCTTGTTTTCTTTGATTGCTTTGAATGAGTTTTCTTCTTATCTTTCTTTTTGAATCAATATATTTCTAATCAAAAGGCTATTGTCGAAGGAAGCATTTATTTTAAGACTTGTGTTTTTCAAGAAAATTGAAATATTTCAAAGAGGTCTTGATATTAAGATATAGCTCAGACAATTGATTTTTAAGTCAATTGTCACTTTCATTTTGTCCTCAAATTGTCTTTTCCAAAGTATTACACCAGAGATGTGGTTTAAATCTTTGAGAATTACGATGATCTTTAAACTTTTTATGCCGTCCATATTCTTAAGGAATCATTTTTAAGTTCTTCCCCATTCTCTAAATGATTTCTTAAATGAAATCTAAAATCTCTAAACCATGATTCACCTGTATTGCAATTAACCTCCAGTATCACCCCGCTCTCTATGTCATCAAGAAATCTATAATAGTATTACTATTTAAAAGTGGCATAAGAGGGTTGGAAGCACTTATGTGTGGGAAGTGTGTGTAAACCCGTCGGGGTACTGAACAGGCTCGCTGGCAGTGGGTAAATGCATACATGATACCAAGGCAACTTCGTTGAGGTACTGAACAGGCCTGTTGGAAACGAAGAAATTTTGGGTCGAGAGGTAGCAGGTATATGTTTTTAAATTAACTTTTATGGAAGTATACATCATGTGAATACAACTATTGGATGGGATTAAAGCATTTGAGTGGGTTAAATGACATCCCTGTCGAGGCTATGGATGTCTGCTGGCAACAGTGGCTCTATCAACGGTATTGAAGTTATTTTATAAACATCGTGACTCCTTGATTAAGACAATATTTCAGGTCATAATCTCCTGCAAAAAAAATTCTATTGTCTAGTTATAACATTGAGCTTATCATAATACTATATGGTCTCAGAGTGAATTTATTTTAGGGAGCTTAAATCCTTTTATCAGTGTTATTCTTTTCTTCCTGAGATGAAATCTTACTAGATCAAAGATAACTGCTTCACCCAGTAAGTCGTCATTTGTTGGGCCCCAACAACTCCCCCTAAATTTTTACAAAATTTAAAGGGCCCCAATTAGAATCTTGATAATTATGATGAGCTACAGAATCAACATTTTCAAATAGTTTCATACCTTGGCTTGCTTTGAGACAAACTTAAAACATTCACTATAGTATTAGACATTCATTACAAGAGTATATGTCAAAATTTAGAAACAAGCATANTTATGTGTTCTTTCTTTTACTCAGTAGCAAGTTTGACTATTTTGAATAATGTGTTAAATACTTCATCAAATAATATCTTGGTTGGTTTCTCATTTTCATAAAACCATTTGGTTATATTAATTAATTAAATTCTTTTTTCATTTTGCATCTCATAGTAATAATAAAAAATAAAAAAGAATTATCTATGATTTGTTTGATTTTGTAAAAAACCAAAATTAATATTTTTCCCTTCTCCATTAACTTGAAGCTTCTAGAAATTTAAGATTATTATAAACAATGTTTGTTTAGAACTTATAGTTAGTTTAAATTCATTTTTGATTTTATTGTTCTAGATTTTGTTTTATTCACAATTTTTATGTTATTAATTTAGGCTTCTTTTTGTTTCACAGGTTTCTATTATCAAATATTTGATACGGATCTGATCATGGCTTGATTTTATTATCCAAATACATTCAAGATGATTGATCAAAAAAAAATATTGGATTGCTACAAATAATTTTATGAGCAACAACAGATAAAATTTAGAAAGGCGTTAAGATATAATTTTATGAGCAACAACAAATAAAATTTGGAAAGGCATCAAGATCAGACAAACGATTTTGCAGAACTGATTGTAGGATTGATTGCAACCAAACCATGAGTAATTTGAAGAAACGATTGAAAACCCAGAACTGAAATGGACCCATCTACCTATGGAGTAGAAATTTTCCCAAAAACATGTACAATTTGAGAGATATTGATGTCTCTTTACGAGGCAAATTTCAGGTGGCGAAATTTAATAGTGACACCCAGACTGTTCATTCTGTATATAAATATCTGAGAAAGATCAGAGCCATGGAGATCCAAGAATTGGAGAGGAGGATTTTAATCCTTTCTCTTTTTTATATTATTTCTTTTGTAAACTTTTCTTCTTTTCAAATAGAGTAACAGATAGTTGGAATCTTTGGAAGAATCAACGAGTATTTTCAAAGAAGAATATGGAATTCCAAGTTGCTTAATGGTTTTTGTCCTGTGAGTAAAATGGTTTTATTTTCATTATAATATCTTCATATTCTTTGAATAATTTATGATGCATTGATTTAAATTAGGTTTAGTCTATTTTATCAATACATGGTTAATTGTTATCATTTATGTATTAATTTTTTCAATCTTTAAGAGTCTATTATCTTAAAAATTCTTCGATGACTACAATATGGGCATGTGATTTTGAGAAAGAATATGGGAAAGCAATTCATCTTTGGCTTTAGATCTATGTGATGCTTATTCCATTTCATTCTTTCATTACTGTTGTATTATGAGAATGTTATTATGGTTGATTTTAGCTTTAGCTTGTCATCATACGGTGTTTTCATACTGTTAAATGTTATATGTTGTCCATAATTTCTTATTCCATTTTTTATGTGTGATTGATCTATCATTTGATCATTTTTTAATTTATTCTTAATGTTAAATGTTAGATAAAATCAATATTCAGATTTGAGTTTTCTCTCATTCTTAAATATTGATCATCTTAAGATCACAAGATTTTTTTAATTAGATGTCTTTCTATTGTTATTAATTTACTCCAATATCAAATATTTCTTTGAATGTATTTTGGAAGTGCTAGTATTATTTTGTTATAGGTTTCCCTTAACAACAGTATAGGTAGAAGATCATACAACATAGGAAGATAAACTCAGTTGATTGATCAGTTAGAGGTTAGTAGATGCATTCTTTTATTTATTTATTTAGAATTGTTTATGAATGAAACAATGATTACATTAATTAGCTTTGACTATTTTTGTGTCACTGTTTCAATCGTATTCATTTAGTATTTTTTTTTTAATATCTTATAAAAAAAATTAAAAAGAAGTGTTGTTCATATCTGATTCAGAAACCTTATCAAACAATCATTTTCGCAAGATTTCATGCAAACCTTGTAACTTGTATATATATTTTTTATATTCACATTTCTTTTTAATAAACATAAGTCAGTAATATATCATTTGTTAGAATCATAAGTTTTAGATTAGTTTCATTTATTTTATTATTTTTAGAACTTTAGTTGGCCAATGGAGCCATTAAACTCGTCAGAATAGGTTACACCAAATGGCTTGGGTTATTAGGCAACCCTGGACCAGATCTATTCTTCCAGTTGACGGCAAGTCAAATTTTCCTATCAACAGGGTGGAGGAAAACCCTATAAAAAATATCCATATGGGAAGTCAGAAGAAATACCATCAGAATAAGAACTAGAAGGAAGCATGGGGAACCAAAGTGAAGACAAAGTCCAACAATTGTTGGAATCTATAGTTGCAGGAAAAATATAGATGACTGTGAGCCAACAACAAAAAACACAACTCCTAACACAACTCATTCAAATCCATGGAGGCCATAATGGGAATTAGACATGGGGAAGTCAACAAAGTAGTAGGGCCTATAGGGAAAGTAACAACACTCATATTCCAATACAGAGTGGCTCACTGACAGGTAGCAGTAAAATACCCAGTCCATCATTACCGCAATTTCTTAAGGAGCACCAAACAAAAGTTCCAAAGCAACAGGACCAAGATAGTGATCCTCTTAAGGGTTATGAAGAGTACCTATCCACACCAGAAGGTTTCCAGTAAGCATTTTCTTTCCAAGACTATTACAATACTAAATATACGAACAAACCAAGGGAATGGAACAAAGCAGTGCAGTACCAAAAAAACTATGATCTTATGCATAGGGTGGGCAAGTTAACTATTCCCTCTTTCGATGGATCAACTAAGAGTTCAGCTAGCACTTGGGTGCAGAAGACGGACACTTACCTCTAGCTCAACCTAATGACCGAGGCAGAGAAAAACAATATTTTCACCGTACATTTGGATGGGGAGGCTCATGAATGGATGAATCATGGGTTAGTCACCCTTGGACATTCTAACATTACATCATATGTAGAATTCATCCATAGGGTGATGGACATGTTTGAAAGGAAGGATCCTGAAATTCATTTCAGGGAGTTGGCCCAGTTGAGATAGATAGGTAAACCAGAGGAATTTATCACAGAGTTTCAGAGGTTGGCTTTCAAGGTAAGTGATATCTTAGAAGAAAGGTTAGTGACGCTATTTACAAAAGGGATAATTGAACCCTTGAAGGGTTGGGTTAATGATTTTAGGCCACCCACATTGCAGTATGCCATCAAGAAAACTTAGGATATGGAAGACGCAACAGTCAGAAAGGCCCCAGTAAAGACCTTCATTCCTCAGAAGGGGAGGGAGACAAATTTTCCCCAATAGACATGGAAAAGGAAAGACAGGTTGGATGAAGACACTTGGAGATAGCTTAGAAGAAAGAAAATATCATTTAGTTGCAAGGATCAATGGGAACCAAGTCATCGATATATAGGCAAGGGAAAAGTCCATTATATTGAAGTATTGTCTGATGAAGAATATGAAGGTGGGGAGGAGAACTCAAACACTTCATATGAGGGCCAGAACAATGGTGAGGCACCACACCTTGAAATTTCATAACATGCACCATTACAAGAAGAGGTCAAGAATGTGACCATAGCCACATTGTGAGGAGTCCCCAGGTATTATACCTTCCAAATCAAGGGTATTATTAAGGGACAAAGAGTTACAACACTGATTGATGGAGGGTCCACCCATAATTTCTTAGATGCAGGATTGGTTACCAGGAGACAAATTCCCACAGAGGAATTTGAGGTTTTTGATGTAGTAGTGGAAGATGGGTACAACATGACATTTACCTAGAGGATTATAGGTTTGGATGTGACATTGGGAAAATACGCGTTGACCGATGATTTTTCTGTGGTGGAACTAGCAGACACCAATGTGGTATTGTGAGTATAATGGTTATATTCCCTTAGATACTTCAAAATAAATTATCTGGAGATGAGGATGGAATTCATAGACACTATGGGTCAGTGAGTTATCTTGAGGGGTATGTCATCAGGAGTACCCATGTTTGTATCCAATAGATTCATGGAGGCTCTCTTTAGACATGGAGATGTGGCATGTGCAGCAAAGTGTTTGGTCACAATGAAAAATCCATCCCAGGATCATCAGCATTACCAAGAGGACATACATGAGTTATTGGATAAGCATGATAAGGTATTCGAGCCACCACCAGCAGGAAGACCACTAGACTGAGGATTTGAACATGTCATTGAGTAAGGGAAGGGGGCAAGCCAATTATTACTATACCATACATGCACCCAAATAAGTTGAAGGATGAGATAGAAAATGCCATACATGAGCTATTAGAGATGGGATACATTCATCCTAGCTCTAGTCCATTTGCTTCTTCAGTAGTATTGGTGAAGAAGAAGGATGGCACATGGAGAAAATGCATTGACTACAAAGATCTAAACAAGAAAACTATCAAGAACAGATACTTGATACCAAGAATTGACGAGCTGATAGATGAGCTACATGGACCAGTATATTTTTCAAAGATTGATCTTCGATCAGGGTACCACCAGATCATGGTGAGAGAGGACATCCATAAAACAACATTTTTATGTCACTATGGTCACTATGAGTTTGTGGTCATGCCCTTTGGGATGACTAACGCACCAACTACCTTCCATTCGTGTATGAACCATATCTTCAACAAACAGTTGAGAATGTTCCTATTGGTGTTCTTTGATGATATTCTGATCTACAGTAAGACATGGAGGGAAAATTTGGGGCATGTGGATGAGATTCTTAGAATTATGGAGGAACAATCACTTTTTTCCAAGGAGGCAAAGTGTGAATTTGGATTGACAGAGATCCTTGATTTAGGGCATATAATAGGTGTTGAGGGAGTGAAGGTGCATCAAGAAAATATCCAGGCGATCTTAGATTGGCCTACCCCTAGGTCGATCACAGAGTTGCGAGGATTCTTTGAGATATGAAACTATTACAGATGATTTGTGAAAGGGTTTTCACAAATTGGGGCATCACTGATAGATATGACCAAAAAGGGAGCATTCATGTGGACTGAGGAAGAACAAGCATCATTTGACTGAATGAAGAAGGTGATGATCACTTTCCCAGTACTATCACATCCAAATTTCTCTCAACCATTTGTACTGGAGTGTGATGCATTCAGAGAAGGGATAGGAGCGATATTGATGAAAAACCACCATCCCATACATTTTGAGAGAAGGAAGTTGAAGGAACCACAAAGAATCTATTCCATCTATGATAAGGAGATGTTGTCTATTATTCATGCACTGGCCAAATTCTAATAGTACCTAGAGGGAGGATGTTTTGTAGTGAGGACCGACCATAACAACTTGAAATACTTTCCAGAGAAAAAGGATTTGATCGAAAGACAACATAAGTGGGTGAGTATGTTACAAGCATATGACTTTGATATTGAATATCTTAAGGTAAAGAAGCATGTAGTTGTCGATTCCCTTTCCAGGAGGCCTTCAGTCTTTTCCCTTCTTGAGGTCTCAACATATTGGAAATCTACCCTCTTGGTGGAATATTCCAAAACTACATTCTCTTGCGAGTTGATGGAAGGTACCAACCTGGATGACATATATAGAGTAGTGGATGATATCATCTACTACAAGGAGATGATCTATCTTATCCCTGAATCCATGCTCAAGGATAAGTTATTTAGGCCAGTTCATGATGCCCTTTTAGCTGGCCACCTAGGGTACTTGAAGATTTGTAGATAGGTGAGAGAGAGATTCTCATGGAAGGGTCTGAAGGAGGATGTACTACAGTATGTTAGGGAGTGTAGGACTTGTCAGTAGAACAAGTAAGAAATGAAACACCCAATAGGTTTACTACAACCACTACCTATTCCAGAGAGGAAATGGGAGAGCATTTCCATGGATTTCATTACAGGGTTACTAAAACTCCAAGGAAGGGATTGTATTTATGTGGTGGTAGACAGGTTGACTAAATAGTCACACTTTTTGTCCATTCCTTCAGAATACAATGCATCTCAAGTGGTAGATATCTTCTTCTGAGAAGTGTTCAGACTCCATGATCTTCTGATGAACATAGTCAATGATCAGGACAACAAGTTTCTTAGTGCATTTTGGAAGGATCTATTCAGGTTATCTTGGAGAGAGTTGACACCTAGTATTAGCTATCAACCCCAGACAGAAGGAAAGACTGAGATAGTGAACAAATGGGTAGAAGGGTACTTGAGGAATTGTGTGTCAAGACAACAATCAACATGGATAAAATGGTTGCATCTTAGGGAGCATTGTTACAACACCACTCATCACATGTCCATTGGGATGAGTCCATTTAGGGTGTTGTATGGCTATGATATCCCATCATTTGTAGATTTATCATTTGGAGAGAGTAGGGCTACTAAGGCCAAATATTGTTTGTAGGAAAGTCAAGACATCTTGAGGATCCTAAAGGAGAATTTGCAGGTTTCTCAAAACCAACAGAAGGTGTATGCAGATCGGCATCGGGTGGAGCATAGTTTTGAGGTTGGGGACCCAATCTTTCTTAGGATACAACCTTATCGATAGTCTTCATTGAAGAAGAGTGGTGCAGAGAAGTTGAAACCTCATTCTTACAGACCCTACAGAGTGATCAGGAGAGTTGGAGAGGTGCATTATAAGTTGGAGCTACCAGAAGGAAGTAGAATCCACAACACATTCCATGTGTCATGACTAAAAAATGCATTGGGCCAACATGTCACCTCTTCGACAGATCTTCCTCCACTAAATGAGGAAGGACAATTGGTTTTGGCACCTAAAAGGATTATGGATGTACGATAAAGGAAAGTGAGAAGCAGATTTATTCGAGAGTACTTGGTCATATGGAAGGGGTTTCCTACAAAAGATTCTACATGTGAAGGTGAACAGATTTTACAACACCCTAATCTAAAATTGCTTGAGGACAAGCAATTTCGGGAAGGGAAATGCCCCCCTCCAATTGATGACTCATTAGCCTACACGACCCCTGTAGGCTATAAACAACAAAGAAAAATGGGAGTCAAAGTATCAAACCCTAAAGAGATATTAAAGAAAATAAATAATTATATTTTAATCAAATGAGGGTTTGATTTGGTCAAGAAGAAAGGTCTAAAAGAATCGGATAAGAAGAATAAATAGAAGGGGAAACTACCTCCTTGGAATTATGATTTTATATCTTATTTGAGTGCTCTTGTAGCTAGCGTTTTCATTGGGGTTTTGGGCAAAACCCTTCCAATGCAAGTTTAGTTTCAATGGTGCAATACCCACCCAAGCTAGAGAAATGAGAGTTCATTTGGAGTATACTGGAGCAGAGAAATGAGAAGCTTGGAGAGCCTTGGTTTCTATGTTGGCATCATACCAGGTTTCCTTGTGTGTTTTGTAGCAGTTTGTGTAGCTTCCTAGCAGCCAATAGTTCATATTCCTAGTCTTGTAATAGAGTTGTTTTTACAACCACTAGAGATATTTGTATTGTTTTTCCCATTCATAATAAGATGTCATATTATTCTCCTCTATTTATATGTTCTTGCCATGTGTTTGATAATATTCCTCATTGAACAAATTATTGTAAGGGTGTTTGATAATATTCCTCATTGAGCAAATTAATGTAAGGGTATAATTTGGATGAATATTACATAATACCAATTAAATCGAGTAGAGTAAAATTTATTTTTTTAAGTTATTTCTAACATTTATTTATTTTATTTTATGAAATTGTTAATTATATAAAAATATATTTATAATAATTTGTTTTCAAATATCTTTGGAAAAATTATATGTATTATCTTAATTACGCCTAAAGATGGGCAGATTTAATAGGGGTTTAGTGCTTCATAAGTTTTCTATGGACATGATTAAATATGGCTGGAATATTCTTAGTAGTCACACAAAATATATGGTTGTGATTTCAATCATTAACTTCCTAGCTATTAAAAAGACATCCGTTTATGTGTTTAGTTTTTTACATTTACCTAATCATATTTAAAAATTACTTTGATAGCTAACTGATTGCCACCTAAGTGATTAACATAAATTAAAATATTAACACCAGATAAATGAAGCCCAACCGTTTATTTGTTAATCAATAATAAAATTTAATATATTCTTTTAAGGATTCTTTTCATCTTATCAACCTTTCGGCGTTGATCAGCCACAATTATGTGGTTGTACTAGTTTTATAAATAAACAACAATTTACTCAACCATTATTGTTTTCAATCACACAATTCATATACACTTGGTCAAGAAAGGTTAATTGCGAGGTACGGTAATTATTAAAAAATCATAAAGCTATAATTATAACTTTGAATATTGCATAAGGTTAGTGTTCCA
>SNQJ01S0051015.1:46413-59296 GCA_010110895.2 Picea sitchensis
TGAACATTGAAATATCAATTCCATATTAAATAGTTATTAATATACTTTATTTATAGTAGATATTAAATTGTTTTTTAATTTATTTCTATATATATGATATTGAAATAGTTTATTTAAATGGATATTAAAATATCTTAGTTTATTTAAATATATTAAAATATCCATATTAAATAGTTATCAATATACTTTATTTATAGTAGATATTAAATTGTTTTTTATAATTAATATTTTTTAAAATACTATATATTAATTCAATTGAATTAATATTTTTTTATACTAAAAGTTAAAAATGTGTGTGGACACAAATAAATTTTATAATACTTTATTATTATAATGACAAATTAATAAATACATAAAAAAATCATTGAGAATCTTTCAAAATAATTTTTATATAAAACACATTTTATCGGTATAACTTTACAGCTTAAAAGACAATTGCTAAAAGACAAGGATTGCATTCTGACGTGGAGGATTTTGCCCATATCAAATTTCTACAGCTACAACCACAAAATATAATGCATAGCCACTAGCGTATTGTGGGACACATTACATGGGTATTGGTCTCTGCAAAATGCTTCAGCCATCGACTGGATATCAGCAACTGTGATCTATTGGCAAGCGGCGTTCAAGAGGATACTAGTGCACTCGATTGGAAGATTTCATAATGGGAACCAGCATCGATATCCATGCCAGAAAATGGCCTGAAAGATTCTTTAGTTTTGTTATTCCTCTGCTGGTTTTGACCACATCTTGCTTGGGTACATCACTTGAATCTCAATTCATTTTGAATTTACTGAAAGTTGCAAGTTCCTGAAAATCCTTTTCAACTAAGTTTTAGATGAAACAGACCCCCTTACAATTAATAATTTTAAATGCATAACTTACAACATTCATCTCTGTAGCTTATAGAAGGGAGATGTCAGAAGTGAGGAGGCTTACAAAAGGCACACAGAAATACCACTCCGTAGCCTTGGGAGGGTGGCTCGTTATCGAAGGATGGATCAAGCCTTCGCTCTTTGATGGGATTCTGGACAATGATCTGCTGGTATTCTCTTGTTGGACTTTGCAATGCCCTCGGTTGCTCCAACTATCAGCAGGACCTGGTGTTGTTTACTCTGACTTTGGATTGTAATGTTGTATTTTCTCAGGACGGGACGCAGATCCAGCTGAAATCATTGAAACTGGGAACCTACGTCGTCGCAGAAAATGGAGGCGGGCAGAAAGTGGCTGTGAACAGAACGAATCCCTCGAGATGGGAGACTTTCAGGGTGTGTTTGATTTTGAAGACAATTTTGTGCTGCTACTTTTTTGTTTTTTCTAATGAAGATTGTGGGATTGAAACTTTTAACTTTACTAGATATGGCGTGTGAGAGATGGCTACTACCAACTTAGAGTCTTCAATAAGCAATTTATAGGAGCCGATAATGGAGGAGGTGGTGTTGTGAAAGCTGTAGCCACCACCCCTAGCAGCTGGGAAACATTTCAGATCATAAGAAATGTGGCCAATCGGAATCTTGTGCATATCAAAGCCTTGAACGGGATGTACTTGCAGGTATATTGTTTTCAGTGATTGAGATTAAAATTATTGTACTGCCAATGGATTTTCGAAGCAACGATTATCTGTCAAACAAACAAACGATCCCATATCTTAATTTTGATTCAGCATGTAAGTTTAAAATTATTATTGTTATAAAATGATTTACATTTTCCTCTGCCCAACATACTTTGTTCTCACATGCAGGCCCAATCTAAAGATCAGTTGACCGCCGATTTTAAAGGGGAGCCTTCTTGGGACGTCAATAATGCTGCAACTTTCCAGATGAACTTCACAAGACAGATGCAGGGAGAGTTCCAAATCTCAAACGGTTATGGACCCAATAGAGCTGCCCAAGTCTTGAAGGTAAACCTTAGGAGACTTCTTAGACTGTTCTGTTGAATTATAGTACCCACTAGGGTTTCTCAAGATTTTACATTCTGCTCTCTCAGGAACATCGAAGCACTTTCATTAGGGAGGATGATTTCGTTTTCCTGTACAAGCAAGGGATAAGTGCTGTGAGAATCCCAGTTGGATGGTGGATTGCAAGTGATCCAAAACCTCCTGCTCCTTTTGTTGGAGGATCTCTGGCATGTCTTGACAAAGCTTTCTCGTGGGCACAGTAAGTGAAAACTGGCCTTCACCCTGATTTTTTTTAACCCTATGAATAGAAAACGAACAGAAGCCAAGATAATGAACCACGGGCTACTTAACTTTGTGGAAACCGTACTACAGGAATCATGGCATTAAGGTCATTATCGATCTCCACGCTGCTCCGGGCTCACAAAACGGTGATGAGCACAGTGGCAGCAGAGACGGATTTATAGAATGGGCCGATTCGCAAAAGAACATTGACACGAGTTTATCAACCATTGATTTTCTTGCTGCTAGGTATAACCAATTCATAATTTAGTAGTCCCTTTCATTATCTCAACTATGTTTTTAGATCTTAAAAAATTGGCATATGACATAGTTATTTGATCTTAAAAAATTGACATACAGCACAGCCTTTTGTTAAAAAATTGACATACAGCATAGCTTTTTGTTATAGTATGGTAATAGCACAGCTTTTTGTTAAAAAATTGACATATAGCACAGCTTTTTGTTATAGTATGGTAAGGAAAAGCCCTTTTGTTTTTCAGTAAAGCAGGTCCATAGCAAGCTTTAAAAATTGCTTCTATGATGGACAGATATGCTGCACACCCTGCCCTTTTGGGCATTGAACTGCTGAATGAGCCACGGTCGCCTGCAGTGAGTTTGAACAATGTAACTGCCTATTATTCACGGGGTTACGACATCGTTCGAAAGTATTCCTCATCGGCCTATGTGATAATGTGCAACAGAATCGGCCCTGCAGATCCCAAAGAGCTGTTTCAAATGAACAACGGCTTATCCCGCACCGTTGTGGACGTGCATTACTACAATCTGTTCGACGATGCCACTTTCAAAAATATGACGGTTCAGCAAAACATCGACTATATCAAAACCACAAGAGCTCAAACTGTGCAGAGCCTGGTCTCGGCCAATGGTCCTCTTATATTTGTTGGTAAATATCAAAAATCCCTGTAATTGTTTTTATCCTTTTTAAGATTACACCCCTTTTTCGGGACTCAGTGAATATTTGTAAGTTGAGAATCAAACTGAGTAAGTGGATAAAATTTCTGAAAGATTTAGATTTAAAACAAAAATTATTATTGAAATGTTGAGAAACAAAACTTATTGTGTGTTACTATTTAGATGATTTTTCCAGTTGTTTAATTGTTTTATAAAATTATTTTTTTCCTTGGGTCATAAATTTGTATGAAATCATTTTTTTGTTGTTGTTTAAAATTTATTTCTAAATGTAGAAATGGATTCAGCATACTGAAAAATAGGGAGCACTAGGATTATACAAAACTAATATAAAAATCTAACAATTTTTAACAAGATTTTAAATAAATATCCACTAAAAATATAGCCTAAAAAAATTATGAAAAAAATCATTTCATTTCTTAGCAGGTTTAGATTACTCCCTTTTATTCCTCAAATAAATGTATAATATTTATAATATTAACAAATTAAATTTATAAATTATTTATAAATTAAAAATTAAAAATTAAAAATAAAAATAAAATCATAAATTTTATATTATTATAGATTTATATTTATCCAAAAATATATAAATTCAAAACATTATTTTTTTAATATTTTCAATACTAAAAATATATGGAATAAAATAAATCTATACTAATAACTACACTACAACATAACATAACTAATTTTTATAACTACTTTTATTATTCATATGATTATGAAAAGCAAATTAATTGCTATTTATCAAAGATTTAATTTATTATTTATCACATTTAACTTATCTCTTTTCCACTTCTTCTTATAAAATCTTCCCCATATTGTTTTGGACAACACCTCAAAACACAAAATAGCTTGGGCTTACAGCACCTCCAAACATAAAATAAGCTATTTTGTGAGTTATTGTAATAATTTCTAATATATTAAATAGTCAAGTGAGTTTAGTTTTGGTGGTTACAAAATAACCTTATAAGTTATTATACATGTCTATAGGCATAGTATATAGTGTTGAGTTAGGTTTGATTTTCTATTAGTTCATGGTTGACCATAAAATATACACCTTTTTATCTAAAGTTTTAAAAAATAATGATTAATTTTAAATTTTAAATCTCATTTATCATATATCTTATTGGCCAAAAACTTTGAAATCTTCACTTCCCCAATGTTATTGTAATAAATATTTCTTGTTTTTTTATGTATAGAGAGCCCATCTTGCAGAATTAGTACTAAAAAAATTTGGGCTAGTATCTTATGGCTAGCAAAGGCTGCAGGTATTGTCCATACCAATGTCATGCATGCTTCCTTGTTTAAATAACTTCTAACATATTAAATTGTCAATTAAATTTAGCTTGGATTATTAAGATGAATGATTATTATCTTCCCCACCCACTTTCAATTTCAACCAATGATATTCTGAACTTCAAAAAAATACCAACCTTAAACCCTAAAGATTTTAGGATTTATCATTAATACCAATAGATAAGAAACATTGGATCAATTAGTAACAGATGCACCTTCTGTAAATATAATGGACACGATTCTTACACTGGGCTTTCATAATGGACACGATTGTCGTGAGTTGAGACGATCTGGACATCAGATTTAATCAAATAATTCCTGAAGGAGTATCTGTAGAGGATTCGAAAAAATTACCAAAAGCGAGGTTCAATTTATTCATACATGTCTTAGTAATTTTTTTCTCACAATCACTTTGTGATTTGTGTTGTGTAGGAGAATGGGTGGCCGAGTGGGAGGTACAGAATGCGACACGACCAGATTATCAGAGGTACGGAGATGCACAGTTGCAAGTATACGGCGAAGCTTCTTTCGGATGGACATATTGGACGCTAAGAAACATCGGTAACAGGCACTGGGATTTTCAGTGGATGGTGAACAATCAGTATCTTCGATTGCCATCGATCCAAATTTGATTTCTCAGTAACATAGCCGATGAATACGTTTCGGTGGATAACAGTGGTGCACTTTTCTATTGTGTCTGTGCACTAGCATGAGTTCATTAAACTTGTAAGGAACAGAATAATTTCTCAAAAGCTCTAGCATGTATATGGGACAGATTGAAATGGTATAAAAAAATTTGACAACTGAACTGCACTAACTTGTGTCTGTGCACTAGCATGAGTTCATTAAACATGTAAGGAACAGAACTTGTATATGGGACAGATTGAAATGGTATAAAAAAATTTGACAACTGAACTGCCATTTACCTCAAAGCTCTTTATCTGTTCTACTCAATCTGTCATTGTCAACACTTATGACAGATCGAAATGGTACAAAAAAATTGACAACCACTGCCATTTACCTCAAAGCTCTTTATCTGATCTACTCAATCTATCAATGTCAACACTTATGACGGATTGAAATGGTATAAAAAAATTGACAGCCGGACTGCCATTTACCTCAAAGCTCATTATCTGTACTACTCAATCTATCAATGTCAACAATTGTGACAGGACTACCATATAAATCTGTGTCAGTTATCGATCATAAAATATGATATCATTGATAAATTATAGACTGCTCCGCTTCATCATAATGCTGACTCCGAAGTGCGACACACAGGTGAAACACACTACGCATCACAATTTGCAAATTTGATTTTCCATGATACCCTCTTTTTGCTTTTCACTGCTACGACGTTAACTAAAGATTCCAACTTGTGATGTGCATGTACGCTTTCTTGTTGTCAAACAACAAGGATAAGGCTTTATATCAGCCACTTGTATTTCGAATTGAAATTGATATCAACCAAACAGCAGAAATAGCAGTCATTTAAAAATGAGTTTTAATGAATTTCTTACATCTGCTCCCCATTTTTTGAAAATATATAGATAGGTTATTAGTCCCTGCCCTTCAGGCTGAGGTACTTATAGTAATAGATTCTCATTCTTAATATTAGTTGGCCACAAAAATCAAGGAGTTTTTCTTGTTTTAAGATAAAGTTTTGAAAAATCTTATCATTAAACTTCAAAATTCTATATCATTTAAGGTAAATTTCTAATTGGTGGTATTATTTGGCTTCATCATGAGGCATAAGAGAAGAAAACATTATCTTTAAAGCACCCTCTAGCACAAATTCAATGAATAATTTTTTCAAGGCATAAGAGAAGAAAACATTATCTTTAAAGCACCCTCTAGCACAAATTCAATGAATAATTTTTTCAAGTCAAGTAATGCTAGAACTAATTCTAGCATTACTTCCCTCGCATTAAATGCTATACAACTTTTGCGATAGTTTAACCAAAGTTTTGACAATCTGAATAGAAATTGACACATACTCCCTATGCTTGTTTTTTCTCCCTACACCTATTTTGACATGCATCTACTATGCAAATTGTCCTATCCTCTCTATTTCATAGGAAAGTGGGCTCTGGTTTCTGCTACAACCAAAGAAGAAAGCCATAACTCTGCTACTTTATTTTGGAGATTATTCATCTCAAAATCTTTGGCTTGCTTCATACAAGGTGTTGCTTACTTTGGCTTCACCTCTCGACCTCTCTGCACGGTTGGCCGAAAGACCCTGTAAGCGGAAAGACCCTGTAACATCGTAAGTATGTATAATTATCACATATATTGTTTATTAATCCAATCACAAATAGGTTTTAATAATCTGAAATCTAAGGTTTTACTAATCTGAAATTTGAACGCTAAAGAACTAAAACACATTTGCGTTACAACTATCTCTTATTGTGCTAATAGGTTGGATTATTTAGCAACAGAACGAACCTGGATTAGTTTGATGATATGGTCATTTTGAAACAATTTGTTTAGAAACAAGAATTTATGAGGATGGCCACACTCATTTTCGTAAACATTTATTTTCCTGGTTCTTGCAAGCAACACACAACATTATGCTAGAAGATTGTATCATGGCTAGAATTTGAAGGGCCGTCATAAGGTGATTTGGCAGTCAAATACTGTCCTAAATTCTCCATAACCATGAGTATAATTGTCCAAATCATTTGAAACATTGTATCCGTTTCAAAGTTATTGCATCCGAGAAGGGAATGATAGCAGTCGCTAAAATATTGGGTCTTCTAAATTTTAGAAATTTCAGTTTGCATTTACTACCTCTCTATACAGTAACTAAAATAAGATAAAAATGGCATGGCGTGGAAGAGGATGTAGCTATGCAGCTCAGGACTGGGATCCAACTGCAAAACTACAAAAATCAGGGGAAAACGTCAAGGATCTTGGTAAGTATGTTGTAGTTACTTTTTTTTAAGGTAACCAACCTATACAGTTACAGAGCTAAGCAATTGTAAACTTTAGTTGTGTCAACAATGCCAAGGATATTTGTGTGCCTTTATAAGTGCATCTTAGATGTAGATAACAAACTTAAAAAAGAATGGAAGACTTACCATGCATTTCCATGAACTAAAATGTCTTCTGGCCTTTAATAACAACATTCATCGGTACGTTGTGCTTCCCTCAAGCGTGATGATGGTATAGTATCATGGTTGTTGCCTCTCTTTCTTTGACATTGAAATCCTTGGATTGAATGTGTGTTAACTGTAAATTCTCCTTGATGTATGTTAATGTTGGATCGATATGCGGAGAGAAAACTAGAATGCGGGCCCATATAAGACATCTTTTGTCACCTAGAACTCTTCAACATAATTTTCCTCTTATTTAACCATGCAAAGGTGTAATACTGGGCGCTAAACTGTTACATGTGCCAACTGGTCCCTTTCTTCCTTAATTTCATGGGTGCAATGCATAGCCGAATCTGGGTCCATGCCAACAGCCTAAGTGTGGACTGAACCGCCTCTGGAGGGAGGTGAATAAAACTAACTAATCTATCAACCAAAACAACAACCCCAACTTAAAATCGAGCTCCAATCTGATATGTTTCTTTGTGGTGCAATATTAGATTTTCCAGTGGACAATATTGATATCTATGAACCTTCAACACCCATCCGTACCAGCAAGATGGTTTTCACATTGTTCAAGAAACAATGTCATCCCATAATTGAGTCCATCTCGCGGGAGAACTTCAGTACCAGAGCTTTCGCTAATAAAAATTGAGCATCTGAAAATCAGAGGGTCATGTATCAACTTCACTGTCGTTTGAGCATTTGAAAATCAGTCTAACGTACCTGCCATAAATGAAAATCAAAGAGAAAAATGAGAACCATGAAAGCCTGCAGCTTGTACTCATTCAAATCACACTGAATCGAACCGAACCCTTGACCTGGTCGGCCATGACCAGGAGTCTGTGGCAACCTTGTGGAGCATGCTAAGAGACGCGTGGTCGATCATGTAGAGAAAGAGTTGTTGAGATTATGAGGTTCCTGGGAGAAAAATTGCTATTATCAGGGGTTTACAATTAGTTTCTTCATCGATTATGTCAGTTTTCTTCATGCATCCTTAAGTTCAAATATAAAAATATTTATGATTAACGAGAAGAATAGACAATCTCTCCATTACAAACCTGTAATTAATTTTGTTTGCCCTTCTCGCACATACATGCTTGGAAAGGTCTCTTCTTTCAAAAATACATTTGACAGGCCTGAGCCTTCGACGTCTTAGTGTATTATTTGTGATGCCAGGTATAGTACCCATAATTAGGGATACTACCATATTTATAATATGAGCATGTATTATAAAAAGACCAATTATTACAACCTGTGTTTCTACAATATTTACCATATATGAAAATCAACTCTCCTGGGCCATCACTATCACAGTCATTGAAAATCAGAGCTAAAATGAAGACTCAAACATCCCCATCACTGATGGAAGGAACTGTACACTGGAGGATACAGATTGTGAACTCATTCTCAGAGCACTTTCGTGGCAACCATTGAGCAGGGAATCTAAACACAGGCATTATGAAAGTGACATCTATTGTTATGCAAATAACCTCTGTTGCATTAAGGGCATGTCTAGGGTTGAATGTGACAACCCAAAAAACACACCTAAAAAAGAAATTGCATGCAAGACCCTGGACAATCATAACAGATATAATGCCAATTTCAAACATAGCTGAGATAGATCATACAACAGAGAGCCCTTTCAAACGGAAACCATTGATGGAATGTAGAAACTTCCTAAACTGAAGTATGAAGATTTCACTGCAAGTAAACTAGTCGGCATGATGAGCCCTTCAATTCATGTTAAAACTTCTAACCTCCCAAATGAGTCAATCTCATTCCATCCATGTCAAATCTATCTGCACAGGAAAAAGAAACACATCAATTCACCAACCCTCTCCTTTGGAAAACACAACACAAGCACAATAATGAAATCAATAAAAAACTTAGATGAGTCTTCATATAAATACAAAGTAACATTCAATGTACAACGAACTCTGGTGTTCAGATAATGACAGCAATTAAAACCAAAAACTACCATAAAAATACTCAAAAACTAGTCAACAATTACTAATAACATCCAATTGTTAAACTATGAATTCAAAATGGGAAAACTTATTGAATGTCCCAGGCAATTCACAACATGCAATGCATACACACAAACACAAGAGAAAGGGGTCTCCAAACTGGTGAAAGGTATGGTATCCCACGAGTTCTATTCAAGAGACAATACAAGCAATGCCTTTGCCATGACCCTTCCCAACACTACCTTGGCTTAAATATTGTAGAACATGCACAAAAATTCTTGCCATCGTGAAGACTCACCTCTCCTCCAGAACCAAAGGACCAAATGATCTGCCATTTCTGAAATTTCAGAATGCTAGCAGGTCATGATAGTTAGTGTTCTATGGTGGTAGATAGGTGACATTATAGGAAATTGATTGGGAAAACATTATGCACTAGGAAATCTGTCCCATCTAGCCCTTTGTCCAATTAAAAAATTGCTTTAATGAATTTTAAGATAAAAAAAAAATTGTTTTTTCAAAAACAAATCAACGTAATGATTACAGAACTGAGCTCTTTCTTCTTATGTGATGATACTTGTAATATTGAGCATAAAGTGAACACTAGTAATACCATGGACTCCCACTATTGAGAAGCTCTTGTTATGCTTATATCACATCACAGTTCCATAATTGATAGAGTATTTCATAATCAATGTTCCATAATTGATAGAGTATTCCATAATCAATGAATAGTACAAACTAAGCACAGAACATAAAACTTCTCATTGAATACATATAAATCATTATACCATCATAACCACATAGATAGGATATGGATTTACAGCTTAGTCGTTTCAATTACCTGTTTCGATTTTAGGGGTTGAATTTACATGCTTAAAACAAATCTTGCAAACTAAACTTTTTTTTCTCTTTGTAGTGTCATTGGCTTGAATTGCAGTGTCCCTTCTTGACAGGGACTTGTTGCTCCACGACTCCCCTTGTTCCATTTCAAATGGGATAGATTAATACCAAAAATGTGTGAAACAATTTGGAAAAGAGAAAACTTAGTTATAGATTTTGATCATCACATGGTTTAGTTCCAAAGTCAATGGTTGATTTGTGCTTATAAATAAGGGTTTTAGGTTGGTTGGAATTTGAATTTAGGTTGTTTCTTTGGTAGTGTTATATTTCAATCACTAAATTAGAACAAACTAATTTTGACATATGTTTAATGTGTAAATTAAAAAAAAAAAATATTTAAATTCATTTTTTTTTAAATTAAAAAGTATGATATTTATCATTTGATGAATAATATTGTGTATTTTTTTTTTGTTTTTATATGTTTATCTAGGAGGTTCATATTAAAAGGGAAAAAATTATACATAGTCTACATTGTTGGCATGTCACAAGCTAGACCGGCAACATAAAAGTAGTTATTTTGTCCAAAATGTCAGAGAGGAAAAGTGAACCCATAAGCTACACAAGCATAGTCTTAAAAAAATTCAAAATCACTAAAAGTAGTACCTTATGTTGGATTCTTGGGGGTGGTGTTGTGAAGCCCGATTTAATCATTTTTAACCATATAATCCAGGTGGTGCATATCAATGAAGTATTATCATCAAATAAATCGAGAGTAAATAAGCAATGAACAAATGAACAAACATACACATACACACAATACACGGTGTTTTATGTGGAAACCCAAATCAGGGAGAAAACCACACGAAATGATTTTTTCTTATATGTCTTGAAAAATTACATTGACCCCGACATAACACTTTGTTTTCCAATTGCAAACTGGAAGGGCTCCAGCCCCTAGTTTCTGGGGCTACAACCTGAGGTAACTCCCCAATTCAATAGCCTGGCAAAGTACAACCCTATGTTCTCTAGCTACCAGGTTCGAAGGTGGCTACAGCCCATCTTTCCTTGCACCCGATCCCACCACCACAGGAAATTACAAGTAGAATGATGGAACCTTTGCCACACTATTGTTGTGAGATATAATGCTGTAAAAATGTACCAATCAAACTGCACCAAAAAACCTGAACCATGCATCAGCCATGAATCAACTCGCCGCCCTCAACCTTTAATACGCTTTGTACCATAAACAAGTGCATCAATGGCTGTAGATACTCAAATAACTGTAATCAGCACATTGCCATAAACAAGTTCATCCAACGTATTACCAAGTAATAGCGCAATCATGTGTCAACTATAGTAACCTATGGCTCATCATTCCAACACTGACGTGTCAACTTTACCTCATTAGTACGCCAACTCAATCAGCTTCACTTCCTTCAACCATGTACTCAACATGTACCTCAACCCAAGAAGCCCTCATCAATTTCATCATCAAATTTGATTTGTAGCTCTATAATAGACCCACCAATTGTGTATGATCACATTCTACACCAAACCTTCCTTAAATTCTTCAACAAGAGACTAATAGACCTGGTGTATATGATCACATTCCTGCAAACCTTCCTTATCTTCAATAACAAGAGACTAGCATTTTCATCAAACTTTTCTTTAGTCTCACATGCCTAGTTTTGGATTAGTCAGCAACCCTAACTTGAAGTAATCATAACTTTGTACCTGTAATGTATAAAGATCTGAAATTGATACACAATTTTCTTTAGTTATTTATATGCAATTCCTCCAAGTCTCACTACTTGGAATCTCTCAGAAAAGGAGTTATAGAAAAAATGGCATACCTTGCTGAATTCTCGCTTATTCTAGACAACGACCTTGTATAGCATGCCCCACACGGAATATTTGTTGAATTGATCTGAAACTGTGACAAAGAATACTATAGACTTTACCCTAACCAACACATTTTGTTTCACTCAACTTGGATCTGTTATGAATAAGTTATGATTTTTTTACCCGAAACACCTGTTTTTGACTAGTTTCAAGACTAGCCACAAACCCTATTTTCCACGGAGTGTAACCCCAAAAATACAATGACCCACACGATGAATTTTTTACCACAGATACTTGGATATGTTTTCTCAATGGAAGAGCATATTCACGATATGAATCATTATAGAAAAAAAGTTATAGCGAAAATGGTGACATGACCTGTAAATAACAATCCTTAGAAAGCACCATCAAAAGAATTTATCCTTCTTTGCATTTTGGCCTTCTTTTATTCACCTTCCCTCAGAATTTTGGCTTAGATATGCTTGGTTACCTCAGAAACCTATAGATATTCAACATGCTCAAATGTAATTAAAATTAGAGATCATTGTCTCTTATTTATACTCTTCAAGTAGCTTCCTTAAAAACATCTTCTACGTCACTTGGCCCCACTTTTCTTATTTTAGGGTTAACCCACTTCTAATTTCCCCATTAAAATTTTTGTTGAAATAATTTATTTTGTATTCACTTTGAATTATAATACACTCATTACTTCACTTTATTATTTACCTTTTAAAATC
>SNQJ01S0051016.1:1765-12051 GCA_010110895.2 Picea sitchensis
CTAGGGTGCAACATAGGCACCCTCTCCAAAAACTAGGCCACTAGGATGGACCCAAAGGCAAACTCGCTAGTATCAGTGGACCGACAATGGTCCATCTGCCCTACCATATTGGCATGTAGCGTAAGCCCCCAGGTGAAGTGCTCACTGGCCAATACCCTCTCCATCACACGCAACTGACCACCACTGATCTGTTGAGTCGCAAGGGACCCATACACTCTCACAATCATCGCTGCTATACAACAATGCACTAGAGCATCCATTGCCCCAATACTGACAACAGTGCCCAACATAAAGTTCACCCCCGAACAGAACCTCCGGCCCACTGTCACTAGTGCCACATCCCTAGGTAAAACTGGCTCCACCGGTAGGGGCTTTCCCCAAAACAGGAGCCTAGTCAAAAAATATATGTCCTCCATCGCAGTGAAGGCAATCTGCTCTCCCTGCACCATGAAACAATGCAGGTCTAGACTCCACATATGGATAAGGAACTGCAGGAGATACTCCTGCACCCGTATCAATAGGAACTCAAAGAACTTCAACAACCCACAGGCTGCCAATGTTGCATGAACCCCCGGATCCTCAATCGCCATGACATCTCTCAGCAGGGACCAATCCCACTCTCGCCACCCCACCGACATCATGCAAAAAGATCGCCTGCAGCCACATAAAATAGTCCTAGGTCAGCCACATGGACCATAAAAAACATCAAAAATATAAGTTTACACCTGTCAACCTTGCCTACAAGGCACGACTGTTTAAACCCACAAACGCGCACACATGCGTGCCTGTTCACTCCACAGGCACTCATGTATGCGTACCTGTCCACTCCACAGGATCGCACTCTGGTGTGTCTGTCCATCCTTCAGGCGCACATGCGTGCATGCCTTCTCAGCCTATAGGGGTGCCTCCATGCACCCCTGTCATGAACACATGTGTGCATCAAAGCACACCTATCCAATACACAGCCGCGCACACATATGCGGCTGTATAGCCGACATGCACGCACATAATGCATGCCTTTGTCCCCCTTACAGGCGCCCCCATGCACGTCTATCCGGTGGGCAGGCTTGCACTTGTGCATGCATACTTTTGGATCACCCACGAACGTGGGGCCCCACATGCATAAAACCCCTATACGACTCTCTGTACAGGCCCTACCAAAAAAGGAAACCCTAATTCTATGCAGGATGATCAGACTACTAACCTGAAGCTCGTTGGTCCTCGATTGGATGCCTCGTCCTCCCAGAATCTCCAAATCTCCTCTGAATACTTCTTGTCCAATCACTATAGAAACAAGTACAAATTAGGTGACAATGTGGGCCCTACAGCTATATATAGGCCTTTTCTCCAAACTTCCACTCACCATTCTGGGAGCTCCGGGTGTCCATTCCCTGATCCATCTTTAGCCATGGGATCAACATCCCGACATCTACATCACAACAATCCCCAAGCCTCTTTTCATCCTAAGCCCCTGGGACACCATTTTTTCATACCCCGACCAGGTACGGATGCTCATATTCAAAATTATCAAATAAATGCTTGTATCTTCGATTCTCTTCAGATATTGTTCACATCGGGTATTTGGTTTTCATGTGTGCAGGTACTTGGTCATCATACATCAACGCAACCCCTTCAGGTATACATGCAACCCCTCTGAAACTCACTTGCATCTCCAGTCACACCCTCTGACATATGCCTCTAGGATCCCCATCTCCGACTCTACAGTACCAACACATCCATTTGCATCTTTGGTACTGTCACCTGGTAGCACTCTTACCCACATGAGTTGTCCCATTCATAGCACCTTTTTTCACCTTTGACACTCATGCTATTTTTCAAAACCCTTTAGGGATGGGAGTCCTGATAGTCTTCCATCATGTCGCAAATCAGCCACATACTCCTTCTCCTCATTTTGCTATCTTTCCCACCGGACTCCCAGATTATCTCTTCAAAGTTCTATTTTTGACTGCACCTCTACAGTATCATGAACCCTCCATTTCATCCACAATCAGTTTTCCCCTCTGCAAATTTCCCTTCATTTCACCTACCTCATACAAAAACCCACCCATGGGGCCCCCACCCTCCACCAGTTCTACAAGAAAATTACGCCCTACCCAGGCCAACCATATTACATCGGGGTACCCATTTCTGTATTTGTACACTTATCCCAAAATTATTCTTTATTTATTGTACAAGTGCCTTTATTTCCTACATTTCCATACCTTTTTGTCGCCACCCTTGGTGACCTTCTTCCCTTTTTTGGAAAACGCAACCCATGTCACCCTTGGTTGGGGAACTCCTTCTCATCTACCCTTGACAACATCGTCCATATCCTCCGAGCATCCCAGAGGCCACTTACCTATGTCCTCTAAGTTTGTTCACTTTGTCTCGCCTCTGGCACAACTTATTCCCTGTCTTGTTGTCCCCCTGACACTCGACCTCGTTGAATGGTTGCAGCCACTTTTTACCTCACATATACCCCCAACCAAGGGAAGTCTTGATTCTTCCTACATATTGACTTCATCCATGTACCTCTCCCAAATTCCTAAAAACTCACCTAGTAGATTTCACGAAGCCCCTTGCTTTTGGGAGTCGCATCCCCCTTTTTGTCGACATCAACACAGTTTTCCAGAAGGGCGACAGTATCTTGACTCTCATTACCTTACCAATGAGAGATCTCAGATGGCACAGGGAAAACCACAATTTCTCCCTGCTGTCATTGACCCCCATAACATTCGACACCAACACTTTCTCATGTTATGGTGGGTCTTACTTTGTGACTAGTGCAGTTATTTCTTATATTCGCTAAAGACCGCTGAACTTGGCTAGGCTATCAATGCCTACAGAATCTGTGATACTTCTTACAGATCTCACTGCCTACTGTTTAGAGTATGTTCCTCCATAGAATTGTCTTTTGCCTTTATCCCAACCACCCCCGAGGGCACTGCAGTTGTATACATCAACACTTCATTCCTCTTTTGAGTTACATGACACAAGCATGGGGCATGCCCGCCTCGTTTGTACACAATTTATTTTTACACACCTTATGGAAGGTCGGGTTCTACAGGTTCCCTTCTCCCTCCAACAGGTAACTCTTGACAAACTCACTATCGCTCTCTCTTACAACAACACTCTCAGTAGAAGAAACATTGATGGATTTCGACTATATGTATGCTCCTAACCTCATCTATCAGGGGGCATATTTTATCACTGAAATTTCATCTGCAAATGGTTACAAGAATTCAGCATCATCAAACAGTTATGAGGTCACCCATGGACCCAAATTAACATAAAATCATTACCAAAGGGTCAAAAAACTATACAACTAGTGCAAAAATTAAAGGGCACTATGAAGACATAGGGCGTGCGTGCACATGCACAAAACAAAAATGCAGAAATCACACACATGTGCACGATGCGCGACTGTTGTCGCAAAAATCCACACACCTGAGAAACGACACATTTATGAGAGTGGTCGGCCTCCCACCCACTTATGGTTCAGATTCCAAGTTTATTTGACACTCAAATCTAGACTGGATTCGACTGGGTGGCTGGTCAAAGACCTATAAATGCCCTAATTAGCATCTTTACACACTACAAACTAGTTGGACAATACCTCAAAGGAATGCTATAAGAAGGCCATGGGTACACTTCATTTTTCAAGGAATTCATAGCAAATTTATGCTGCCATTATTCTCTTGAGGGATCCTCAATCCTTACCAAGAGTATACTTGCATCATTGCATTGGGAAATCCATCTCACCCCTTGAGTGGATTAGCAAAGAATTCTTTCCCCATTTTCATTTTCATTTTCAAAGTTGTAAGAAGAGCTTATTTGTGGGGGTCCAAGAGCCCTCCCTTGGAGGAAGAAGGGACTCATAGTCCTCTTTCTTCTTGGTGTTTTATTTCACTAATATCAGCCTTATCATTGGTGAAATGGGTCTCATTGTTTCTTTTGTCCTTATGTCCCTATGTTTATCAGTTTAGTTGTTATTTTATTTCTTAGTTGTTCTTTTGTATTTCTTTCTCTAACCCTTTTCCTTACAGCTGTCCTGCTTAGCAAACCCAACTAAGCTTGCAAACACCTCTATTTTTCTCACTAAGGTGACAAAAGAGGCACAAAACTTGGTACATGGTTGGATGCACTTCATTATGGTATAGTTTGATTATAGGTTGGTGCATGGTTGATGCACTTGTTTACGATACAGGTTGATTACAAGTTGAGGTACATGTTGATGCATGGTTGATGCATGATTCAGATTTATTGGTACAGGTTTACAACAATATATCTCATAGTGATAGTGTGAATGGTTCCATCATTTTACTTCTACTTTAGGGTGGCAGGATGGGGCAAGGACAGGTGGTTGTAGCCAGAGAACATTGGGGGTTGTAACCTCCTTCTGGTTGTAGCTAGAGAATTAGGGAGTTGGAGCTTCCCTCAGGTTGTAGCCTGAGAAACTAGGGGGTTGGAGCCTCCTTCCATTTACAGCTAGAAAAAAAAGGAAGTTGGTGCTTCCGATGAATGTAATTATTCAAGACATATAAGAAAAAACATTCCATGGTTTTCTCCCAATTTGGGGTTCCACGTAAAACACTGGTGTACTGTGTATGTGTGTGATTGTTTATTGCTTACTGCTCATTATTGAATAATAATTCTACATTGATATAACATTTGAAGAAAAAAGATTATAATTACGCTATTACTGATTCACCCCCCCTCTCAGTAATCCAACAATTTGGTGTAGAAGTTCTCTTTTTTGGTGGCATGTTGGCCAAGTATCACTTTTGAACCTTGATTTTGAGGTGGTTCTGCTAGACAATATTTCTTCTGTTGTATCTCCCAAGTTTCAGCCCTTCTGGGTATGAAAATTTCTTTTATGTAGTTCTTTGATATTTTTTCTCTGTAATGCCATAGGTCTGATCAAAATTGGATGTGCCAAATGGAAATTATGGTAACTTCCCCACAACTTGCCGATTTTTGGCCTTTCCAAGAGATCTCACTTGTATAGCTTGCCCCGCACAAAATAATTGATATAAAATTCTAAAAATTGTATTGGAAATACTACAGACTATCCATGATTGAATGAAACTAGTCCCACTCAATTTGGATACTCTAGGAAGAATTTATGATTGTTTTACCTAGAACACCTTCTTGAGACTAGTCAATAGGACTAGTTAGATACCCTATCTTACATAGGGTGTATCTACAAATTTATGATGACACAGAAGATGAAATTTTTACCATAGATACCTTACTAATTTATGTAAATATCCTCTAGATTTAAGGGTCTGAAACATTAAAAACAAAAATTTTATAGCGAAAATTCCGCAATGACTCAGTTCAGGATGATTCCAAAACCCTATCTTGTATAGGCTATATATCCAAAAGTATAAGGCCTCATAAGCTGAATTTTTAACCCAACGTACCTTGATCTGTCTACTAAATATTCTCCAAGCCATTCCTTCTAAAAAATTGTAGAAAATAATTTATATCAAAAATTCCAGGGTGTCTCAGATGTAGAAGCAAAACCCCAAGACCTTGAGCTCTGATTCCATATGTTAAGAACCGAATATCAATATAGCATAGAAAATCCTTAGAAAAAGTACTCAATGCCTTGAAAAAGAGATAATTTTGGATAATAAGCCTCTTCAAGGGGGCAACCTCCTTTTACCCCACTTAAATGTTCAAGTACAAGATGATTCAAAATAAAAATGTCTCCTTGGTATATATAGGAGACTAGGAGGTATAATTACAACTAATGGCCTAAAGCTGACATATATAAAATAAAATTACTAATATAATATGCCCCAATTAAGGGGTAATGAGCCAATATTAGGGCTTAACAAAACCTTCATTCACTTTAACAAGAAGAGACTAGCATTTCCATCAAACCTTACTTTAATCTCACATGACTAATTTTGGATTAGTCAACAACCCTAACTTGCAATAATGATAACTATGTACCTGTAATGAATAAAGATATGAAAATGGTACACAATGTTCTTCGGTGTCTTTATGCAATTCCTCTAGGTTTCACTACTTGCAACTCTAAAAAAAAGAGTATAGAAAAAATGAAAGACCTTGTTGAATTTTGATTTATTCTAGAGAGCAAAATTGTAGAGCGTGCCCCACACATAATATTTTTTGTATAGATATAAAAATGGTACAAAGAATAATATAGACTATACTCTAGCCAATACATTTGGTCTTACTGAATTTGTATGTGTTATGAAGAAGTTATGATGTTTTTACCCGAAATACATGTTTTAGATTAATTTTTGGACTATCCACAAACCCTATTTTCCACAGAGTGTAACTCCAAAAATACAATGACTCAAAAGATGGAATTTTTATCACAACTACTTGGATATGTTTCTTCAACCACTTCCATATTTTGAGGTCTGAATCATTCTAGAAAAATATTTATTGCAAAAATGGTGAGATGACCTATAAATAACACACCTTAGAGAGCATCACCAAAAGAATTTATCCTCCCTTGAATTTTGACCTTCTTTACTTCACCTCCCTCTGAAATTCTCCTTATATATCCTTTTTTTACCTCAGTCACTTTTAGATAATCAATATTCTCAAGTTTGATTAAAATTAGATACTCTTGCCTCTTATTTATACTTTTATGTAGCTTCCTCAAATTACCTTCTAACCATCTTAAACCACTTTCCTTATTTTAGGGATAACCCACTTCTAATCACTTAGTAATTTCTCCATTAACTTTATTATTTAAATAATTTATTTTGTATCCACTTTGGCTTATAGTACACTCATCACTTCACTTTATTATTTAAATAATTTCTTTTTTGCAACCACTTTGACTACTTTGACCTTTTTGGGCTTCTAGATGACTCATGAGGGTTCTCCAACTTGACATGTCCATAACTCTCTAAATGTGAGGAGTTATGTGACGTTCCACATACCAGAAAAAATGACATGACATGTACTATCCATCTATAATATTCTTACCTACCAATATATCAAAACTGATAACATTTTCCATCAAACAAACTTGGGTCCATTACCCAAACCATTGTGCTACCAGAATTCACTATCGGAATTTCTTCAAGGGTTGACATCAATGACAACCAACCCAAATAATCAACAAGTAGTACATATTCTGTTTTTTTTATTTTCCTTTTATGCCACCAAAGAATCTCTAGGGAATGCTTATAAAAAACCCTCTCTTGAGTCCTTTTGTGATGTTATGATTTGAGAGCAAGATAAGCTTCTGCAACTTGGATTGATTAACACTGCAAGTACATCCAACAAAGCCTTAGGGTCCCAATAGAAAGATAAATCCAATAATCCCAAGAAGAAACATCCTCACCACAACAACTAACAAAACAAGGGTCCCAAACCCTCTAAGACAACTTCCACTCCAAATGGTGTTAAATGAGAAAAATATAAAAGTAAGACGACTGACAAACATTGCAAATTTTGTGGGAAATATGGTCATGATGAGTCCAATTGTTTTAAGAAGATGAAATCCTTAGAAGAAACGATGAAGAAGAACAACATCAATATTGATTCTACTTCTTCTTGTTCTTCTCATGGACATGAACTTTCTACTTCTAGTTTATCCTTCAATGAAAATTCTTCTTCTTCTTCTGATGAGTGGCTTATTGATTGCTAGATTGTGTTACCATATGATGAAATATAAATCCACATTTTCTGATCTAAATGAATGTAACACCAAGAAAATATTTGTTGGTGATTATATATCTCTTAGTGTTGTAGGGTCTAGAATAGTTCAGGTAGATAATTGTCATTTTAATGATGTATTATGCATGTCTTTCCTATAACCTTCTATCAGTATATCAAATCACTCATTCAGGTGAAGGTAAAACTGTAGAGTTTTCACCTCACCAAGTTGTAATTAAGGATATAAAATATCTTCAACACATTCTTGCAACTGGAATCACTGATCATATTACCATGTTGTACAAGTTTTACAAATTTGGGTCATCATCTTTTCCATCATTTTTTGTTGCTCATAGCGATGACTTGAGAAAAAATTGACATGAATGGTTTGTTCATATAAACTATTGCTCATTGAAAAAACTATATAATCAATAGATGGTGACTGATCTTCCTCTTGTTTCATGAAGAGATGGTTTTTGTGCCAGTTCTGTTCTTGGTAAACATCATTGGAATTTTTTTTACAAACGTGCCTCTTGGAATGCCTTGTCCCCTTTGCATCTTGTTCACAGTGACTTGTGTGGTCCACTTTCTTCTCCTCCTTTTTTCTGGTGCAAGTATTTCTTAACATCCATTGATGACTTTTCTAGACACAGTTGGATTTACTTCCTAAAACTTAAGAGAGAAGTTTTTGACAAGTTTTTGGCCTACAAATCCCTTGCAGAAAAGTAATATGGACATCACCTTCAAATTTTAAGAACAAATAATGGAGGTGAATATGTGAATAATAATTTTATAAGTTACTGCATTGCACAAGACATCCAAAGTCAACACACTATTCCATATACACCATAGAAAAATGGTGTTGTTGAGAGAAAGAACCACACATTAAAAGAAATGGCTAATTGTATGATCCAATATAAGGGATTAAGTCTAAAGTATTTGGTGGAAGCCATTAACTATGAAAATTACTTAGTAAATCACACTCTTACAAATGATCTAAAAAATATAGAAGAAGCATTGAATAAAATTAAGGTAGATGTAAGTCACTTTCATGTATTTGGAAATGTAGCATGGGATGACATTGCTGATGAGAAAAGGAAATCATTGTAACCAAAAAGTGAGAAGTGTATATTTGTTGGTTATTCTGAAGATGTCAAAGGTTACAGTATAAAATGGGGATTAAAATAGGATTTTTACATTCCCCCCCACCCTACAATTTTCATCATCTGCAATGCACAACACCATACCAATATACATATACCAAATTTACATCACAGTAATTGATAATTTTGCAAGTTCATAACTCTTGTATTAATTCCATCAATCAATCTATTGTTCCCCGCAACTTACATAAACCAAGGAAGTGTACCCCCTTCTCTGCACTACAGTCCCTTAGGCTGTACCACTTCCTTTCCAGGGATCCAACACAAATAGGACATGAATTCTGAGAGATGTGGATCCAAGAACTATAGTTTCCAAAATGGATCCTTGCACACTTATATACATTTTTACATTTAGTTTTCTTCAAAATTTGAAAAACATTACAGGTACTCTTCCCATATGATCTTCTCATGCTCCCACATAGAGTCTTCATGACCATAACAACTCCATTGAACCTGTACTAGGATGATGGATTTATTCTTAAGAAATATGACTTTCCAGTCCAGAATGTGCACTGGTTCAACTTGAAAGTCCCCTTCCCATTCTACTTGAATCACTATCTAATCAATTATGTGGTTAGGATCATGCACATATTTATTCAATAAAGACACATGAAACACAATAGGAATTCCCTTGGATGCAAACAATGTAAGCATGTATGTAATTGGGCCTATCTTCTCTAGAAATTCAAATGGACCACTATATCTCGCTACCAACTTTGGGATACTTTCCAATATTAGCGAGCTCCTTTTATCCTTTACTTTTAAAAACACATGCTCACCAACTTTGAGTTCCATGTATGTCATATTTTTATCTACACAACTCTTTTGATTGTATTGTGTAACCTTTAGATTTTTCCTGATATTTAAGATCTTTTCTTTCATTTCCCTTAGCAATTATAGCCCAATTATTATTTGTTTTGCTAGGTTATCCTAGCTCACTAGTGTGTTACATTTTTTTTCCATACAAGTCTTCAAATGAGCTCATATTCAATGATTCTTGGAACCTATTATTGTAATAAAATTAAACTATATTAAGGTATTCTTCCCACTTGGAAGGTTGGTCCATTACATACATTCCCAACATATCTTCAATTATCATATTAGTCCTTTATGTTTTCCCATATGACTCTGGGTGATATGTTGTACTAAAATTTAATTTAGTTCCAAATACTTTAAACATCCCCTTCTAAAAATTAGAAGTGAACTTGAGATATTTGTAAAAAACAATTGCCTTGGGAACACCATGTAGCCCAACCATTTCCTTCGTATAAATTTATGCAATGTTTGTTTCCTTGTGAGTTAGCTTTACTATAATAAAATGTGCATCCTTAGTTAATTTCCACCACTACCATGATGGAATCATGTTGTTTTCTGACGCAGACACACCCTCTACCTCGACAAAGCCTCTGCGCTGACCTCCCAGTCTTAACAGATCGTTCTAACTTCACCTTCGAGCCAAAGTGGCTCTTT
>SNQJ01S0051016.1:52192-63344 GCA_010110895.2 Picea sitchensis
GTGTATGTTGTTCATTATATCGTAATGGCTTGCTTATTTGGTTTTCAGTCGGTATGAGAGAGGATTCTGTCAGATTTTATTTTCATATACTATTGGCACTTCCTAGATCGAGTATCACCTTCTCATATTCTTTGAGATGATTTTAATGGACCAACAGTATTTCGTGTGTGCTTCGTAATTCTCGATTTTCCAGTTATATAGAACAGATTTGGAATTATGTCCAACTGACACAGGAGATTCTCTCAAACTTTCCCCTTGTGTGGTCAGTTATACATAATCTCTTTGTTCGTTGTTTATGTGATACAAACATCGAGCCTCTTGGTCTTCATCCCATGATTCGGTCCATGGATTTCCTTCTTTTGGATCCAATGGAATGATTATTTTTCTCCCAACGCCTTTTAACTTGATTCTATCTTTTTCCAAAGAGATATTTTCTTTCATCTTCCGACCCCATGGATGACCAACAAGTGTTGCATATGTTGGCATCCCCTCGACTAGGTCGATGACTTCAAAGTCGACTTGAGTCGAAATGCCCATTATTTGATTATCCATGTTTCTGAGTATACCAATGGGCTCTATTAATATTTGATCTGCAAGTTTGAGATAGTTTAGAGTTGGTGATAAAGAAAGTCAACCTAATCTTATCCAAGTTTCTTGTTGTAGGATATTAACTTGAGATCCAAAATCGACAACTACATGTTTGATTGATACTTCATTGATTTCTAGGTCAACACAAGGGATCATAATATTTATGCTTATATGAGAGTTTTCTGACATCCTTTGATGGCCTTTTTCCTTCTTTGTATTCTTTTAATATATTTAGTAATTCTAGCAATTGATTGACTGACTGTTTTTCCTGTAATAGCTGTAGAAATTCTTGGATATTATCTTCGTTCTATCCTCCATTGTTTTTCTTAAAGAACTTGATAGCTTCCTTCATGATTTGTTTTTCTTTATCAGGATTTGGAAAGAAGTTATCCTTTTGTTTTTGTTGGTCGTGTAATGTGGCTCTATTAAGATCTCGTCCTGCGCCAGATCTTGTGATGATATTTAAGTTCTTTGAATTCAATACTTCTTCTTTTAATACCGCATGTAAAAGATTTACATTTTTTTAGTCATAGTTATGTAAAGTATTGTTGGGCACTCTTCTAATTAATGGTCACCAACGCCACATATATTGAAAAATTTCAAGCTGATTATATCTTTCATTGGAAAATCTGGAATGATGTGGTCATCTTTCCAACAGTTGTAGCAGTATGGTCGTCCTCGACCTCAACCTCAACCACCAAATCGACCATGGCCTCCTCAACCTCGACCTCGAATGTAGTAGTCGTCTCTTCGACTGTAATTGTTAGCTTGTTCAGTGTCCTCTGTGTGGTAGATTGTTCATACACTGGTTTGATTTCATGCATTAAAATAGCATTTCGATGTTTTTGTATTAGAAGCTTCGCAGGTGTGACACCACAGTGTTTTCCAAATTATGTGGACAATCTTGTACATTATGATCAGTCAAACCCTTGCATATGTTACAATATTTATGAGTTTGTACTCTATGTGCATCCATTCTCGTTGGTGGTTGATCATTGAAGCTACATGTTTCCTTCATATCTCCTTCTTCTCAGCATGAAGTGCACCAAAGTTCATTTCTTCTTATGAACATATTATTTATCATTTTCTGTAAATGCCCTATGTTTTCTTCAAGTCTTCCAGTTGACCCATCAATTGACGGCCCGTCATCATCCATCTTGACGCGTTGTGCCTTTTGTAATGCATATTTGCAAGTGTTTATTTCGTACAAGTGTAATGATGAGCAGATTTGTTGTAATAAACCAATGACATACCATTGAACTAGCAATATTTGATTGATTGTTGTCGGTATTTGGCTCAAGAGATCTTTGAATATTTTACCATACTCCTGTACCAACTCGCCTAGTCGTTGTTTTATTTCCTTTAACTTTTGCGCAACCAAGTGTGTGGCATCTTGGACTTTGAAAAATGATAGAAAACTATCTTTTATGTCCAACTTTTTCCTATTCTAATTTTTTGTATAGTTCATAAACCATGTCAAGGCACGATGTTGGAGGGGGGCTCTAAATTGTGCCATCTATTTGTCTTTGTCGGTGATGTCTGCGGCATCCCAAAATTTCTCGCACACAAACCAATGTCTTTTTGGGTCCTCATTTCCCTTGTACAAGGGTATGTGTTTAAACCCCATCTTTATTGTCTTTTTATAGGTATTTGCTTTCTGTGGTGTTTGAGTTACCATAATTTTTTACTGAGTTGTCGAATCCTTGATCGAGTTTTCTTGTGTCTATTTTTCTATTGGTTGATGTTTTACTGGGTGGTACTCGAGGAATAATTGTTTCATGTTGAATGCAGTAAGTATTTCTTCGATTTGAGAACTTTTATATTTATAATCGACTAGGGGTCATTCCAATGGTCATGTCGGTTCACGATTGTAACTAGTTTCATCTCTTGATAATAGATTTGGCAGGGGGGTTGATTCGGTGAGATCCTTAATTTTGATGAGCATGTTGTTGGTTTCATTTATTTCTGGCTCAAAAATGAGTGCATCTCGTAGGTTGTCATGCTTGTCAGTTCTGTACCATAACCTTGCATTTTGGTCATCGATTTAAAGTTGTTGCTGGAGGAATTATTTTATCCGCGGTATAGTTTCCAACACAGGGGAAGTGTGTATCGTTGGTCCTGAGTCTTTGTAATCCATGCTTTCATTTTCATCTTCTGGTTGATAGTAATTCAATCTATCCTCTATTAACTCTACATCTTGTCTTATTTCATGGATCTTTGCAGATGTTGTTATTCCTAGCTCTGGTCAATTCATTTCAGACTCAAACTACTCACGTGCTTTTTCAGGATGACCCTCCCCTATCATCTTTATATTCGACTTCTGATTGTTCCACGGGTTAAAAATTTCTTCCATTTTCGTTTTCCTTTTATCTCACTCTAATCTCTAGCTATCAACAGATTCTTTGTATGCTTTCTTTCCTCTCGAGGACATTTATGCTTCAATAATCAGAATTCTTGGTATTCTTTCCTTGTGGCATCTCACAAATTCGACCAACCCCCCATCATCGCCCTGACTTACTCGAAGTGGGTACTACTGACCATGTTTATTTATTCAAAAAAAAATCCCAAGATTGTTGTGTGTCTTTGCACTTCATGTCGAGAAATCCTTCCCATTCTTCGTCCCTCTCTTGATAGTTACTATTTGGTAACGGTGTGCCTAGTCGAGGTCGTTATTGAACGTTGTCACCAACTCCCTTGTCGAGGAATTTATGGAACAGTTTCGGAACAAAACAGTACACAAGAATCCATCGTGCAATTCAGTGTAAAAAATTTCTTTTATTCTATCAAGAGATGTTCGATCTTCAACATCTTGCTCTAAAATATAGTCTTAAACAACTCTCTCGAACCAATCATGCAAATTTGCTCGTCCTCTGTTTGTAAGATTGAGGCCAATTTTCTCGTCGGTTGTCAAATTATGCATTACTCGACTTGTTGATGTACTAAAATAGTGCTTCAGGGACAGCTTCTAAAAATCTTTCATGGGTTTCTGAAAATAATCTTGCTCTTGCTTCTGCAAGTGAAATATTGTTTCTTCTAGCGTAAATTTTAATGTAATTCTCAGTCTTGCACTCCCACCATTTACGTATGTCTTGCAGGGTTAACATTTATATATACTTCTCCATGCCCAGGTTCAGAACTATCGGCAACAGAACCAATGTTGTAGTCTAGAGGAAAGTAGGGAGAGTTACCAATAGTCCTTACATAAGCATCATAGAAGATACACACATGTATATATAGACAAAGACATACATAAGTAGTGAGAACCCAAAGATCTGTATTTTTTAAAGGATATAGCAATGTAGTACAATGTATACAATCTCTCACACAAATTTGTCAAAGTCTCTTTGTGTTTGTCTAATTATATTCCTATATGTCTAGTCACTAGGCAGTTGTAACTACTTAACTTCCTAGGTAGGTCAGCTAGCAGATACTTTGACCAACTTACATTTCTAACTAACACAGTTGACCGACTATTTCTAGTCGACTGGAGGGTCTAGTCGACAGAGTCAACTAGCCCCTACAACACCACCTCAACCAAATCCAACTTGTGAGTGGACTAGTAAAAAAAAACAAGTGTGTTCTACAATATGCTCTAACAACCCACATATGTGGAATCAAGTGGGATGTTGAATGGTCAAAATGCAGCGATATTTTTCCCACGGAAAATTTAAAAACACCATAACTATGTCAATTGTTTCTCGCTTTTCTATTATGACAACATTTTGAAAAACTCTCAATCATTCTGCATCTAATGACCTTGATCTAGTGAAATTTTGGGCACTCTATCAAAAGATAACTTCCCTTGACATTGTTTTCCCTCAAAACATGTTCTCTAAACACCTCAAAAACCTCCAGAAATGGTCCAAATGAGAAAGTGTGCCCTTAAGGAATTATCTATGTAACACATGATGATGATGTGGAGTCTTTGTCGTCGTCCAACACACTATCATGGATCCCAATGAAATGACATGTATCCCAATGAAGTACATGGATCTCAATGAAGTGTCATGGATCCCAAGGTGAGTACACAAATATTGAGTCATGGTACACAAATTCCAAGGCATAGATGCCACCCCTAATGCATGTAAATGGATCCCATTGCAAGATGTCCACTTATAGTCGTGGATATAACCCCCTTACAAGTGATTAGATGATGCACACTAGGTGATCTCTCTAGCAACATCATAACATAAGTTAATTTTTAAGATTTGCCTAAGTTTTACCATGGGGGCACAACCTTATCCCTTATACATGTGACATATTAAAACAATATGTATTTACTAGATCAGTAAGTTAAAAATAAGTGATATGATGGATAACTTTGGGAAAGGGAAGGGGAAACTACATGTATTGACCCTCAAATTCATGTAAGATGATGTATAGGTATTTAATCTTATCTGACTAGCTATCATAAGCTAGGAATATTCAATAAATAATCCTTTAAGAGGGAGATTTAGCTTTGAGTTACAATTTTCTCAACGTTATTTCTTACTACCCATTTACTTGTCTTGTTCTTTCTTTGCTTACTTTCTTTCTTTCATTTATCAAGTCCATTTTTCTATAGATATACATGATTAAGCATAAGACTAGATGCATTGGCCTCATAGTGAGGTGGCATAGTTCAAACTTTATCATTTTTGGCTTTTAATTTTTTTAATGCTCTTCACCTCTAGCATTTTTGGTTTTTATTTGACTTAGGATTTCTTAACTAGACCTTGTTGAATGACATATGATAAATCAAACATGAGCGGGAATAACTTTTTATGAATGAAATGGAAATGAATGGTGCAGATGTAAAGTGTTATGTATGGTGAGGATATGGAGCATGCTACATCAACATGTTCTCTAGTAGTACAACTTGGCTCAAGACCTAATGACACTTCTAAAGAATAATTATGTCCCTCACGGTACAACAAGGAAAATAGTAAATTTGTTAATATTATGAAGTGTTGTTAGATCATACTTTAGTGTTTATCTCATTCACAACTTTCTCAGAAGTTATAACACCGTGTATAAGTATCAAATTAATACATGAGAACATTGCACAACAAGCGAAGTAAATAATCTAAACCAAAGTATTATGACCATGCGCAATAAAATAATAGTGTACCACCAATCAAGTGCATGTGTCATCTAAGGTATGTGAGAGAAGAAATGATATACCATGGTTGAATCATCTCATGAGGACTGAGGCAAGATCATCATCTGTCTGAAGGAGAAAAGTGGAAGAATAAGTTTCAGTCTAGAGAATATTAACAAGAGAGCTCATGTAAGAAGCAACATCACACCCCTTGAGAGGGTGCCTCTAGAAGTAATTATTCCTAAGGGGGAAACACACCCTACCTTCTCCCAAAAATACATATGCAATGACTTTATCACTCAAATATCATTTTCACATGTTAACCATGGTTGTTATTAGTTGTACTAGAAAGTTCCTTTCTCAATGGGTATGGTAGGTGTGCATTCATAACTGTCAATATCAATCGCAACTTAATAGGTGTAGCTTCATTTCATTTTTTTCTCTTGGTGCATTCTACAAGTTAGTTCCATAATTTTTTTTTTTTATTTGTCTGGGACGCGATTAACTGTGGCTTGAGAAACCCCACTTTGAGCTTCAGGGCATCTAAGCCGTCAAATCACCGAGGATCGCTTTTTTGGCTAGGTACACCAACCCTTAACATGGTTGATTTTTGTCTCATGAGTTTTGAGCGGTGACTTTGGATCCACGGAGTGGCTTAACAACACACTCAGTCACAGAGTGTCCTACACATGGGGACCAAGTTGGTTCATAATAATATAAATCTAGCATTAAATTTATTTTAATCTCAAGCGTTTTAAGCACCGAGAAGTTTGTGCCTCGACTTATTTTTTATTACGTTTTAAACACCGAGAAGTTTGTGCCTCGACTTATTTTTTATTCTTCTCGGTGCTTAATAGATCAAGGGTTAAAATGGATCTATGATGGTTTTTATTATATTTAATCATGTTTTCATTTTCTTTTGTTTTATACTCACTAGGTTTTTATATTTTATGCTTTGGAGTTAGCCTCATAACAACTATAGTTAGTAGTTGCTCTAATTCTACGGTGAAAATCAAAGAACAGCTTAAACATTGTGAGAATTAAGTTATGAATGAGGAAGCATGAATAAGAAAGAAGAAAATAATGAAATAGATGCACACAAAGTAATTTAAATGCAACATTGTTTATGTTACTATGTAAAAGTTATGCACATTACTACATGAAAGAGAGCGTGGAAAAAAGAATATGTTGTGCTAGTATTTTTGTATCATACATTCTATGCATAGAAATGCATATCAGTGATAGAATGTCCATTCAATTAATAAAGGAAATTTTGTTTTGTAATTGTTGGTGATTGTTCAACTCTTGGGGCACCCTATGTCATTGTTGGCACGAAAGTGCAATGATCCATGTGACAACCAACATTCTTGGCACATGCATGCCACTAGGGTGGGCATGCACATGTTATTGAAGTGTGTGTGTAGCATGTCAACGTGTGTGCACACAACACACTAAAGTATGTGTGTTGCATGTTGGTGAGTGTGCACACAACATGCTATGGTGCGACCACACAAGTTGGAATTCAATGTGTCAAGCACTATAGAATATTTATAGGACGTTACTAGGGCATTACCCCTTAGAGCAATGTTAGGGTCCTACCCTAACCTCCCTATTTTAAGATACTTAGGAGTTAGTGAATTAATGTATGCAACCACCTTCTTTGAACAAGTGTTGCATGGTATCTTAGTCCCTGCCAAGCCCCATCTTTCATTTTCTTAATCTAAATGATAATCATTCATGCCATTACGCTTATGTAAATGCATTATGGACCAATCGTAAGATTTGAACTTTGAAGTTATGAGATGAAAAAACATCCACAATGTCATGTATTTCGCGGAAAGGGGTCCATTATTCAAATAATTATCTCCCAGGAGGTTGTTGTATCGAAATTTTTGTAATGCAATACCATCATCACGTCACACAGTTTTCTCCAACATATTTGGAAGTTGGATTTAAACATTGGCAATTGGTTGGTTGTACAAATGCTAAAAACTAGATCTTAGTTGTAACTGTAAAATTTAGTGTATGCAGTGAAATAATAATAGGTCTGCAACTTTACGCTTAGTCCCCAAAAGATATCGCAGCAGATAAGGCAAGTAAAAGCTTTGTTTGCAACCGATAAAAAGTGAGACAGACATATTTGCATGTGGTGGAAAATTGGTTCCACCCTTTGGGTCCAGCATGGGAAATAAAAAATAAATTGAATTTCTTAGTGGGAAATTGGAATATGTTTCACCGGTATGATTGAAACAAAATAAGGCTCCTAACAATTATCATCTGTCAAGTTCAATGTTTAGACCCCTATGATACACTTGTGATGCAAGGTGTTTATTTCCCTACCAATTTCAATGTTTAGACCCCAATGATACGCTTGTGAATCGTGATGCACAAACATACGTCGACACACGTATTGGAAGGGAGACACATGGGCATACAAACAATACTTTCAAGCGCTTACCTAATAGGCTGATTTGAAATTAATTGTATCCAATAAGTGACATGATTTACATTAAAGAGCGAGTTAAATGCTCATCGTCGCCTCTGCAATAAGGGGTTTAATTTATTAATTGTATGAAATAAGTGATATGATTTACATTAAAGAGCGAGTTAAATGATTTATGTCGCCTCTGCAATAAGGGGTTTACTTTATGGACCAATTGTGATTAAAAAAATCGTTTATTTTTTTTATATAAAAAAAATCCAACACAACAATGTTTAATTTTAGAAAATAGCCTAAATTTATGGTCAAATAGTTTATTCAATGACATATCAATGCAAACTCATCGCTATAGTCCCTTGGTAGGGACTAACAAGGCCCATTAAATAAGTAGTGGATAGTTATTTAATGTAAAAAGATCTTTATCAAATAAGTCCCACTAGATAGTTGGTACTCTTTTAATGATAGGACCATAAATAGTTTGAATTTTGCTATTAAGAATCTATTTATAGAGCTAAAAGACTATGAAATTTTTTTGTTGAGTATTGTTGTAATCATGAGCTCTGCTAAATGAGAGGTCACCCTACCATAAGAAGCTAGTGAATATTTTTTTCTTTCTTCTGATAATCGTTAATAGAAGGGTCTATTGTAAGTTTTAAACTTGTGAAGTAAAGCAATGCATACAAATTATTATGCAAAACATAAATTAATCAATGGCTCATACACATAGTACATAGAGATTTACGCTGGAAACCCTTAATCAGGAGAAAACCAGTCTTCCTTAGTGCCGCACCTTTCAACTCTTCATTGTGTTAATTTCACCATTCACAATACAATATATACAATATTTTAGGTATTTTGTACATACCAAAACCCTAATCCCTTAATCTGGGATTAATTTAGAAAACTACTAAAAATAGCAAAATCCGCTAAAATAGAAAAACCCGCCCAAAAACAAATTTCAGGGCATTGCCCCGAATGCTGCTCATAACCACGGGGGCCAAACTTGTCCCCCTCTAGGACCCCCAAGGAAAGTTCCCAACGCACACGACACAAAGAGCAAAGGAAGTTGAGATTGTCAAATGCAGTTGTCAAATCTAACGTGGCCACACAACACAAAGGGCGAAGGAAGTTGGGATCGTCATACGCAGTTGTCAAATATGATGCACCCACACACACACACACGCAAAGAATATAACACATACCCAACATCTATTTCACAAGTTTCATCTTATTTATCTCTTGTATCTATTTTTCTACATTTATACTCTCTAAACACCTCATTTTTTATTCAATTCTAAGGGTTAATGATCAATACAACTAGTATGAGAAACATTGTGCCCCTAAATATCTAGGGATAACTAAGGTGATCCAAATAGATGTAGTTGGCACAAAATATGGGTGCTTCCTGGTGTGCTAGAGGMTATGCACTAAGAACCCCTAGCTACTCTCAAATCAATTKTCATGGTCATTCTTTGTCATCATGGACCATTGTTTTCTCATTGGCCATGAGCACCCATATGCATTGATGATAATCACAACTCAGGTTGTACACAAAAATCACAATTCAAAACTACTACATCGATCCATAAACGAGGGCCTTATATCCCACTCTCTTCACCAACATGTATCCTTTGCAAAAATTATGGTCTTTATCTCAGCCCTATTCTCAGGCTTGTACAGAGATCTATGTTTGCAAAAAGGCCATTAGGCCTTTGTTCCTCTTTCCCTGTATAAAGATATTTCTTCTCAATTGGTTGAAAGGTTTGTGTCCTCAATGTATCATGCACAAAATAAGAAACTAGTAATTGAAATAATAAATGAGATATTGAGTGCAAACTACTATGTTCTTCTTATGGCTGCAAAATCTGCAATATGCCAATAGATGACCCAGTGTTGTCTCAATGGATGTGTCATTGTTTGGGTATTTAGAAGTGGTATTCTAAAAGAATTAAATAAGGAAGCGAACTATAGCAATTAGGTATCGTATCTTATCCCAGTACACCCAAGCATCAAACAACCTGAGTGAAATCAACATAATACATGAATTTTAATCGATGATATTTCAATTTAATATTAGATCATGAAGCAATAGAGCCCAATTGATCATCCCTTTGCTATCCTTCAGAACCACCACACCCACTCACAACATCATTTGGAAAGGCACCTCTTCCAAGTGGAGTCGCCCATGTATAGTTCTAAATCCAGTGACCTCTTCCCCTCAACATATGTTGGGCATCCATCCACAAAGATCATTTCATTGTCAGATTATTCTGTGGAATATAATATGGACATATAATATTCATTTTGAATAAGCCATGTCTACGTCAACCAATTAACCAAATTTGTCTAGCTATGAGTGGGGTTTTCCATCCAAGAGGTGATTCGACCAAGGGAGGTCCAATCGGCCAATAGATAAGCAAAATCGACCAACAAAGCAACCAATTTGACCGGTAATTGAGAAAACTCGACTAGCAAACAAAATCGGCCAGAGTGGGATGAAGTCAACCCAAGGAGAAAATAGTGGCTCATTCCAAGCATGTACGACTTATAAGGACTTTGTACGACCACATGGGTGAGAGTAAATTCCCGACTAGTTCAAAATTGACTTAGGTAGATACAATCGACTAAGCCTAGGTAAAGTTGACTAGGCAAATGAATTGAATTGACTAACTGAGTGTCTATTCGACCAAGCAAGATGAAATCAACTATGAGAAATTCCAATCGACCCAAGGGAAATTGTAATCGACTAGTAAGTGATTTTTATCCTAGAGAGGTTGTACAACATGTGTGGATGATGAACGACCCATAAATAAGTGTATTCTCCCAAACAATCATGAAAATACAATGTACAACCCTTTAAGTCGACCCAGGGAATGAGGAATTGCTCCGGGCAATGGAACTGAAGTCCAATGAGGGAGAAAATCATCACAACGTTTAAGAATTCAACTAGCGAAATTTAGTTGGCCCCAAGGGAACATGCAATTGACCATGAATGAAATAAAATGCTTAGGGGAATTTGAAATCATCCAAACAAGTGGGAAATA
>SNQJ01S0051016.1:81384-97045 GCA_010110895.2 Picea sitchensis
TTTCCCTCATAACAACTATAGTTAGTATAAGTTATGAATGTGGAAGCATGAACAAGAAAGAAGCAAATAATGAAATAGATGCACACAAAATAATTTAAATGCAACATTGTTTGTGTTATTATGTAAAAGTTATGCACATTACTACATGAAGGAGAGCATGGAGAAAAAAAAGATGTTATGCTACTATTTTTTATCATACATTCTATGCATAGAAATGCATATCAATGATACAATTCCCATTCAATTACTAAAGGCAATTTGGTTTTGTAATTGTTAGTGATTGTTCATCTCTTGGGGCACCTTATGTCATTGTTGGCACGAAAGTGTAATGATCCACGTGACAACCAACATTCTTGGCACATGCATGCCACTAGGGTGGGCATGCACATGTTGTTGAAGTGTGTGCCTATAGCATGTCAACGTGTGTGCACACAACACACTTAAGTATGTGCATGTAGTACGTTGGTGTGTACACACAAGTTGGAATTCAATGTGTCAAGTGTCATAGAGGATTTATTGTACATTACCAGGGCATTGCCCCTTCTATTGTACATAAAGAATCTTTCCGTCGACAAAGAAATCCAGAGGATGGAATTTCACAGAGATTCACTCACTGCTTCAACCATCCTTCCCGAGTCCGAAGACATTTGTTTGGAGTATACAACGCTGGCCTGATCTGACAGTTGTTTACACCTCTTTTGGCAGCCTCTTCATACGTTCCTAGGAGTTACAATGTTCTTCAGAGTTGCAAAACAAAACAAATCCGGGACTTGTGACGACCATTAATAACATAGAAATGAAAACACCAATTGCAACTCCCCCCTGTAACACACATGCCAGGTTCTATATAAATAGAAAGCAACGGGCATATAAAGACGTTCCAGATATTGCAAATTGAAAATCGTTTTATAATAAAAGAACACCTAAGGAGCAGACCGATTGGCACCCGTGTCACTCCCAGAATTACCAAATTATGGTTAATTACTAACACCTGTATTTACAAAATTGCAAGAACGTTAGCATATCTGTTTAGTTTTGTTTAAAATCCTGTAAGAAATTGTTGAATTTTCAATTTTTGAGAGATTAAATTTGTATAATCAAAGTTTCTTAGATTTTTCAACACACTAAATCTATTTATATATTTAAAAATACAATTTATATCATCAAATTACAAAAAAAAAAAGCTAAAACTCAAAACAATTAAACAACACCTATCACTAATTTTTGTTTTTAATAAAACATCCTATTAAAAAGTCTTCACCTTAGCTGCAATACAAAGGCGCTTACCATGTTTCGAAGAGGACTTCCACAGTCTTCAACTCAGCAATACAAAGTAAGGGCAGCCTCTCCCCTTCAATGGCTCCAGGCCTTTCTAAATTCTTTGCCTGTCTTTCAATAAACTCTTTCAATTTTGTTTCCCTGTGCATAGAACCAAGAATCCCATGTTTCTTTCTTTGAACTATGAATGGTTAATGCGGATAGAAATAACGAAGCAGCCTCTTCCACTTCAATATCTCCAAGCCCTCCCAAATTCTTTCTCTGAAATGTGAGTATGACTGCAACCTCCCCCTTCAATGTCTCGAGGCCTTCCGAAGTAATACAGTCATCATCTAATATTTCCATTCCAAGAGACAACTATGGCAAATAAATCATCATCACTAAAGTGCGATGAAATTAACCGCACAGCCTCTGCCCCATCAATGTATCGGGCCAAATCCTTTCTCCATCTTTTTATGACCTTCTAAATTCTTTCGGAGTAGGCTAAGTCGGAGCCAACAGACCCGCGCGATGAAATTAACCGCACAGCCTCTGCCCCTCAATCTATCGGGTCAAATCCTTTTTCCATTTTTTTGTATGGCCTTCTAACGTTTTTAGGAGTAGGCTAACTCCGGAGCCAACAGACAGGTTTTCAGGTAAAAAAATGGACCTGAATCCGGTCAGATTTTCAGAAGTAGTTTGAGTTTCATATATCAAAGTTTCATACATTTCAGAACTTTTTTGCCTCATTTTAAATCAACCCAAATACTCAGATAATCGACCAAAATTTTGAATTGGTCAAAAATTTAAAACCACTGACTTCACGGTCAAAAAACCTGCCCAAAAAACAGGACGGAAAATTGAAAAATTACTCCCTAGTTAGCCTACTCCCTTTCTTTCTCCATCTTTATACCTCGGACCCTATGGATCGGACAGGTCATAATTTATTCTTTCAAGACACTAATTATTTCTCCATTTATAGCTTCCCAAATTCGTTCTTCATCTGTATGGCTCGTACAGGTCATATTGAGAACTTAAGAACTGATCCTTGCTCTCATCGTTTCACAAAGACTTGATTAACCCCTATTTCATCGCATTGCATTTTGTAGCAGCTCCAATGATCTGATCCAATTAGTTTCCTGAGAAATAATTCACCTCACCCCTACAAAACTTGAGCCAAGAATGAGGATTAATTAGTTTCCTCAGAAATAATTCCCCTCACCCTACAAAACTTGAGCCGAGAATGAGGATGCCGCTTTCCTGGGCATTACACCTCAACGGGGTCAAACCAACGAAGTTATCGCTCGGGGCTATGATCTTTTAAATTCGCATCAGTAAGCAATACACATTAACACTTTCCAATGACGCAACTGCCTCAAGCTGGTGAACGAATTCTCTGTGTTGGCCATTATAACAATATTCTGCAACTGGGAAAGGGTCAAACCAACCAAGTTATCCCTCGGGGCTATGATCTTTTAAATTCGCATCAGTCAGCAATACACATTAACACTTTCCAATGACGCAACTGCCTCAAGCTGGTGAACGAATTCTCTGTGTTGGCCATTATAACAATATTCTGCAACTGGGAAAGGGTCAAACCAACCAAGTTATCCCTCGAGCMTATGATCTTTTAAATTCGCATCAGTCAGCAATACACATTAACACTTTCCAATGACGCAACTGCCTCAAGCTGGTGAACGAATTCTCYGTGTTGGCCATTATATCAATATTCTGCMACTGGAAAAGGGTCAAAYCAACCAAGTTATCCCTCGGGCCTATGATCTTTTAAATTCKCATCAGTCAGCAATACACATTAACACTTTCCAATGACGCAACTGCCTCAAGCTGGTGAAYGAATTCTCTTTGTTGGCCATTATAACAATATTCTGCAACTGGGATTAAAACATAGCTCTAKTTGAAGCATGAGGGGTACTTGGCTACACTTCCCTCGGGCTGGATCTTGAAGCTTTCTTTCCTTGCAAGTATTTTATTGATAATTCTGTACTAAATGTGTAAGTTTCATCGCTTTCAAAAGGCTTGTTAGAGGGGCATCTTCAAAAGGCTTGTTAGAGGGAGCATCAGCAAGTCCTTGGCTATATTTTACCTAGGCTGGTTCTTGGAGCTTCCTTCCCTCGCTAATATTTATGGATAGTTCAGTGCTAAATGTGTAGTTTGATTGCTTTCAAAAGGCTTGTTAGAGTAGTAGTCGCGCTGTTCCTCGGTCGGAAACATATTTTGCAGGTATTGCCAGTTGCACTGCTCACAACCCGCATGGAAAGGACTTAGGTAGTCATCACATTTTGATTCTATACAGATATCAGAAATTGGATTCGATGTAGCAGTCGGAATTAAAGAAACTAAGCCAAGTACCCCCAGATCTGCTTTTAACTTCTCCACTGATTCAAAGAGAGGCTTTCATTTGGTTTTATGAAACCAAAGTTTCAAAACAGCTGTGCAATCAAAACCTCCATGCAGGAATGGATCCAGGTTTAGAAGAAAATCTGGAACACGAGGAATACTAGAAATTGAGCTTAGCTTTGCTGTGGCAGTCTATAATTTAGGAAACTAAGCCAAGTAGCACGAGCTCTGCTTTCATCTTCTCCACTGCTTCAAACCGAGGCTCCCATTTAGTTGATTTTATGCAACCAAAGTTTCAAAACTGCTATGCAATCAAAACCTTTGTGCAGGAATGGCTCCAGTATTAGGACAAATCTCGAACAGCAATGCCTGTATAGACCGAAAATAAGTTTTGATCCAAATATATGAAAATATATTTGAACAGGGAAAAAAATTGGATATGAAACATACAAGAACGCACCTATGCCAGCCTGCACAAAACCCCAAAACTCACTGCATTCAAATTCAAAGAGGCTTTCACTTGGTTTTATGAAACCAAAGTTCCAAAACAGCTATGCAATCAAAGCCTCCATGCAGGAATGGATCCAGGTTTAGCAGAAATCTGGAGCACAAAGAATATTTGAAATTGAGCTTGATGTTATAATTTAGGAAACTAAGCCAAGTAGCACGAGCTCTGCTTTCATCTTCTCCACTGCTTCAAAGCAATGCTTCCATTTAGTTGATTTTATGCAACCAAAGTTTCAAAACTGCTATGCAATCAAAACCTCTGTGCAGGAATGGCTCCTGTATTAGAACAATCCTCGAACGGCAGTGCCTGTATAGAACAAAAATAAGTTTTGATCCATATATATATGAAAATATATATTTGAATACGGAAAAAAATTAGATATGAAACATACCAGAACGCACCTACGCCAGCCTGCACAAAACCCCAAAACTTACTGCATTCAAACTCTTATCTTGGCCTGTACACAGATGTGTACTTTCCTCTCCGGCGTCAAGGACTCTACATTTCTACAGCATGTGGGGATCTACAAAGATATACACGACTGCAACAGAGCATGATCAAATAGCATGTATTTGGAAAAAGTTAAGCGTGAGCGAGTGTATCTAATTCATCCATAGCCTAGCAGCGTAACGGAAGTTAGCTAATGCACAGAAGGCGAGTAACCCACTTACGCAACCTTTACATTAGCATCGGTGACTTGGCTTTAGAAGCTTCTGGATAACCGAACCAACAATTATATCCAAATGACTTCAAACACGGTCCAATAAAACCTCTAACCTTCAGCAAACACGTCAGTAAAGGCTTTTCAAAATAACAACCATCAAAATCACAATGTTCAGAATCTCAACATGCTCTTCTATTCACAAAAAACCGGGGATAAAAAGGATAGTTGACATACATATCAACGCAAAATTTCGTGTTGATGGTTGTAGTCTAGTGGCAATTTCAAGCTCTTATTGTGACAATAACCAGGGTCCCATTTAACAAAAAATAAAACTCTTAATCTAATACAAACGGAACATTACCATAACAAACCAAAACTACATACAAAACTTTGAAATTTTTACATACATCATCACTTAAATTAAAATTTGTCCTTGTTCACTGTCCAGAACTTGAACAATATATGCAGACTTTTAATCTTAAAACACAATATTTAAAGTCCGTTTTTCTTACAACACAATATTTAATAAGTCCTTAATGTTACGAACGGGAATTCTGAACGATATAAGCAGACTTTTAATCTTAAAACACAATATTTAAAGTCCTTTTTTCTTAAAACACAATATTTAATAAGTCCTTAATGTTACGAACGGGAATAGACACCCTACTTTACCACGATGAGGACTAGATACACACTTCTATTCTTCACCACGATATTTATTATGGTATACCACGAGGACTAGACACCCTACTCTGAGACTGTGGATAACTAATTTATGGAGATGCTAATAATGGAAGTGGAACTGGATAACATGTCTGCATTCATCCTGATCCTGGGACCTGCACAACAGAAATCTCTCCATCATTAATACAGGTGATAGGCTGAAAGTTTGTCCAAAAGAATAGTCAATTTGATGGAAAAAATATAGACTGCTAACATTGAAGAGACACCCATATGAGGATCGAGTGTTATTAATAGGAAACTTTAAGCTTATATCTTGATCTCTTACCTGTCTACTTGCATTTGCATCCTGTTTAGGTAGGATGTTAACCATCCAGCCAATCCAAGCTGAAGTGTGCTTCCACAACTTCAATTCTAAGATCCATGATGGCAGAAGAGCTCTTGACACGACTCCATTGCTGCCCAATCTTCTCATCACAGATAACATGCTTGAGAGATCTCAGCCCTCCAACTGATTTAGGCAGCTTCCTCAACCTAGAACACTCTCTCATGTCAAGCTCCTCCAGTTTCTTTAGCTGTCCTATTTCCTCAGGAAGTTCTTTTAAGCACTCACATAGCGAAATGTCCAGATATTCCAGCTTCCCAAGTTTTCCAATAGATGTTGGAAGCTCTTTCAGACCTAGACATGCAGATACTCTTAACATTCTTAAAGAACTGAGCCTCCCCAAGTCATCAGGTAACTTTTGAAGAAGGTGACAGTTAGTGATAGACCACTTCTGAACTGAAGACATGTCACATATACCAAGGGGCAACTCCTCCAAATCACAGCAATGGTCCATGTTAAAATCTAGCATTATTGGAAGCTTTAGATTCGACTGGGTGCCATTGAACCTGGACATATTTCCAAGCCCTTCACATAAGCTCAAAGATAGCTTCTCTAAGTTCTGTACGACTTTACTGTGTTCGTGAAGTGGGGGCACAATCAACCTCTCCAAACGCATGGTCTTGAGCTGAGTGAGTGAAGATAACATTGGTAGACCATTTACTGTGGCTCTCTTGGACCCATAATTGAATACTATAAGGACTTTCAGTTTTCTCATTTTACTCAAAAATGATGGAAGAAAGTAATTGCTTGCAGAAAAGAGTAAAACCAAAGCCTCTGCCTCATGAAACTTCATGTTACACCACTGATTCTCTTCCATGCCCCCTACATATGTAAACCACAAATGCAAAGTTCAATTAGAACAATATACATTGTGAAACACTGCATATCTTTTCTAAGATCTTTGATATCAACCACCAAAACCTACAAATTGGTCTGGAATTAGTTAATGCAGATTACATAGTGATAACCCAATATGTCAATGAAGATGGTGAAGATGGCAAATGTTTAACAAAAATAAATAGTTTTCTCAAGTTGATTGTTTAGCGCCCCTGGGCAACAAAATTAGAGAGCATTTTGTCTATAAATGAAAAATAGAGAAAAAAAGTATCTTGGGTACATCATTAACTAGCTCATATATAATTTTGGAAATAGCAAATTCTGATACTAAAGGTAAAATAATTAGCAGAAATCTCAAAAGAATTTGGTGATTTAATAGTGCAGTTTCAGAGGAATTGCTTCCAAAATGACCATTTGGTGATACAGAGCCCCATAAGATCTCCTTGGCAAGGCTCTCTGGTTTCTAGGCCTGGCCCATAACCTATACCCTGTTGATTAATCAGGCAAGGCTCTCTGGTTTCTAGGCCTGGTCCATGATGTCTACCCTGTCGATTAAACTTATGTTTTGCATGAAACACCAAGGACCAGAGAAAAGAAACAAAAATTCCAAAATAACCATTTGGTGATAAAGATCCCCATAAGATTTCCTTGGCCAAGCTCTCTTGTTTCTAGGCCTGGTCCACGACCTGTACCATGTGAATTAAACTTAATGGTTAGCGTAAAACACAAGGAACGGTGAAAATAAATAGCAATTCCAAAATATCCATTTGGTGATAAAGAGCCCCATAAGATTGCCTTGGCAAGGCTTTCTGGTTCTAGGCTGGTCCATAACCTATACCCTGTTTTGATTAAATTTATTGGTTAGCATGAAGCACTAGGACCAGGGGAAAAAGACAGCAATTCCCAATACAACACTTTTGATTCCCATATTTTGAAGAAACTATGTGTGCACTTCAAGCAAACTACTAACATCACCCACCTGTGTGAATGGAAACTATTTGAGCATCAAACGCTTGATCCTTGAGCAGCTCCCATTTTACCGGCAATCTGTCCTCCTTTTTAGGCATAAATAACCTCTTCCTGCAAACTATTCTGTCCTGGGATGCCATATATAGGGCCAAGGCTCGCATGACATCATGCTGGGAAAAGTACAGCTCAGAGGCACTTCCATAATTGATTGCTTGACTCCTACAGGTCAAATTACCAAAACAACACAATGTATAAGACAGAGGAAGCCAAGTTCAAAGAGCTCAAATACAACAACCAGAAGAGAAAGAACTTACCTGAGATTGCTTGTTAAATTCAACAGATTTCTACCTGCAAGTTCTAGCAAGATGACAAAAGCATCCTGCCACTCCATCTTTCGCACATAAACCCAAATGTCCAATAATGCATCCACAGGGATTTTTCTATCCTCTGGAAATGATCCCAGGTCTGAGAAGCACTCTCGTGCTTCCTCGTCCAGGACATCAATACTGGTCTCTAAGCATTTAAAAAGCCCTTCTTTGTGATAATCTGATATTGATTCCCCATTTAAAAGCTTCTTCTTGGCACTCTCCCACACTGGACGAGGCTCACCATGCAAAGAGCTTCCTATCACCTTCAGAGCAAGTGGCAGACCTTTACATTGTGCTTGCACCTGTTATGCATACATCTATAACCATAAGTGGAAATTCTGTAGGTGGAAAAGTCAATAAAACACATATTTTGTTGTTGAAAGCACAAATAGCTTGCCTAATATGCTTTAAAGTTCAGTCACAGCTTTTGCTTTATGGCATATGAAGATGAATGTACTGCTTTCTGTTGAAAAAACTATTCTATTAAAGGAATATTGAGTACATGTCTAGCATCTCTTTTACTGGAAAATTGATTCTGTGATTATGGACGAAGTATTAATCTGGCACTATAATAATGGCTTGTAATTAGGGACATTTGGAGTGATGAATACCTGCTTGACTATATATATTGCACATAAATTGAATTCCAGTACTGTAAGAGGTATACCTGCTTGACTAGATGTTCATCTGCAGTACTTGGAATTGATCTCTGTCCAAAAGCCCAAAAGCAGAAAAGGGACAGGGCATCAGTGTCATTCAGCAACGGCAATTCATAAAGCTGAGTAGAGGTTGTTTTGGGGATGATAGAACGATCTCGGGTTGTCACAAGGGTCTTATATCCTATCCCATCAAATAACAAATTTTCCAAATTTGCCCTAGACCAGACATCATCCAACACCACCAGAGTTGGCTTGGCTTGCCTCAGCAGTTGCTGCTGCAGCTGTCTATGTGCTTCCTCCACATTCTGAAATTCAGGTCTCTTCCTCCGAACAATCTTCTCCCACATAGTCTCTAAAATTACCTTTAGGTTTGGGGACTCTGACACAGTAATGAAAATGATATTGTTTTGGAAAACATCTGCATACATAAAGAGATGAATGCTTAGATACAAATTCCATAATCTTCACAAGCACAAGATCTACAACAGTTTCACCATCGGAAAACATAAAAATTAAATAAAAATGAAGAAAAAAAAATTCAATAACTTGACATTGAAAAGATACAACATAATTTCTACAAGTCCCAAGTTCCATGCGAACCACAAGATATAGAGATAGCAACCAAAACCAAGCTGGCTCCCATTATAATCCAGTTTTCTTAATCTTAAACTTCTTATTACACAAATCCAATGCTGTCAGGCACCATTTAACAGCCTCAAATGGTACCCAAGCTACAACACAATTTGTAGCTTAAACAAATTATAATGGAAAGAACAGCAACAAATGGGTTATTCTTGTAAACGGGACATTTTGTAGCATAAACAAATTAAAATGGAAAGAAACATGGGCAACAGTAGTAGTCATTTTGTAAAAATAAAAAAATGCCCTTTCTAAAGCCAAAACTATTTTGGCTTCCATTGGAATTCATTGTCCTGAATTCTTCTTTTGTTATCATAGAAAACTTACAATATAACTGGTCTGAGGGTGATATGAGAGGTGCGCTGCTCAAGGAGAGAGACATGCAGAGCTAGGAAGGAAAAGGAGGTTGACCTAGCAAAAGAATAAGTAGTTGGATTTTAATCTATCAAATAAGGATCACTTCCATGTTGACACGTGGTCAGAGATGATCAATCTCTTAGTCTGTTGACACAGTCAGCATTGATCATTTTGGATTCTATATTCAAGTTGTGTCTAAATGAACATCTTTTTCTTCTACAAAAACCTCCTTCTCTATTCTCTTCCCTTTATTTTCTGTTTCATTCTCTTTCACTCTGCAAGTCATTTCTATTCTTTACTATTTGATGCTGAGCATGATCTTATCAAATGGTATCAAAGCCACAGGGGCCTATAGGATGAAAATAGCAACTTATAAACAATCTATGCTAAACACACTAGTGCACTAGGGTCTCCAACCCTCCCCCAGATATCAATATTTTTTCAGATAGTTAGGGTCCCCAAGTCTGATAGGCACTGGTTTCCTACCATGACTGATAGGCACTGGTTTCCTGCCATCTCTTTTCATTCTTTGTTTTTGTCCTTCATTTTCCTATCTTTTCCTTATCCCTTTCCATTTCATATGCTACAACAACCATACATTTTCTTAAGGTTTACTCTTCCTATATCACCTAAGACACCCATTCCATAGCCTGAGCAATCTTATTTAGGGATACCCCCTTCAAGTTGGAGAAGAGCCAACCAAAAGAAAGAGGAAGAGCTATTGTGGTGACAATCAGTAGCCTTCTTGAGTTGCACAAGACTAACCCCTTGATTGGGACTTTACATGCGGATGCTAGATTTTGTTGTAATGACCCCACAGAGTGAGCATTTTCCCAATGATACTCCAGGAAGAGAATCCTAACACGAGATGCTAGATAGTTAAGAGTCAAGACTTAATGCTTTTAGTGGCACGGAAATGCCATGGAACTTGTGGTAAAGCTTCTACAAATATCTACATCCCGCTCCTTCCAACTGGATACCAAAATCCCCTTGCTGATTTATAATGGCCAAATGACTGGGAGAGTGCTAGACAATTGGATCCAGAGTCTACAAAAGATTATTTCCTCGGACTCAGATATGAACAAGGAACACAAATTGTTACTGGCTAGAATGAGAATGATAGACTTAGCACTCACTTGGTGGCAACAAACATGGCCTCCCAATTCATCTATCATTGTGGAACTGAATGCAAGCATCTAGCCAAATCTCAACATGGGAAAAAGTCTACAAAGAACTCAAGGCATGCTTCTACCCTTCATGTCTTCAAGAGAAATTACTTGCACACCAACTTCATCTCCTATAGTATCATGGTCGCAACTCAACAATTTATTTAAGTCTTCTCAAAGTTGCACCTTCAGCTTCATATGCATGATCCAAAAGAGGTACTAGTTGTTAAATTTATTTATAGTTTATTACCTCTTCTTAACATGCAAATAACAATGTTTGAAACTTCTTTGAATCAAGCCTTTCATCACACCTTCGCTATAGAGAAAAAATTAAACCAAACCTCCCTTTTAGAACCATACTCCACAATTAGCGAACCCTTTCAAGCAACCATGCTCTCCTATCCAGTGCCCTTCACACCTCCAAGGAAACAAAGACTCTTTTCATCAACCAACAACAAGATCCCCCACGATCCAATGAACCCAAACTCATCTTGGTCGACAACCACGTGCAACTAGATCCCCCACGATCCAATGAACCCAAACTCATCATGGTCGACAACTCCACCTCTATTGATCCTAACTTAATCTTTATATCTCAATGGGGTTTTGTTGCCTCTCATGAACTAGTGTTCAACCACAATTGTCAAATAAAGGACCACATGGCTATTGCAATTTTTGGCAATTGTTGCCAAGAGAATTTAACATCTCAAACGCTAGTAGATTTCCTTTAGCTCCCACCACAACTCACCCCCATCCCTATCATCTTAGCTAGCTTAATGATGGCAGTCGCCAAATATTAGTAACCAAATGTTGCACTCAATGTTTATTAGAACCAAACTAGCGACTAAACCATTCGACCTCAAAAATGTGAACCAAATTGAAACCAATAAAAATTGGACAAAAAAAAACGATTGACCAAAAAATACATAAAATATTCTAATATTGGATATATATAGCAAACATATATACAATGTTTTAAAACTCGAACTCAGCCTTGGAATCGATCGAGGATCAACTCCGACTCGAACTTGGACTTAGGATTGATTTGATTTCAATGACTCAGTTTTACTAAAAAATACAAAAAATATTTAAATTTTATTGAAAAAAAATATTTTAAAGATTCCATGCGATTAAAGACAAAATATGCAAAGTCTACTCGTATATATACCATGTAAGGGTGAATATATCAAAATGGCACCGAGTGCAATACATATCAGCAGCAAAATACATAATCAATGAGGCTCTAAATGGCCTCTAGAATCCAAAAAACTTGCTACAAACTAGTACAAATCATTGAACAACATGATCAATCATCAAACTCATCACCACTGCTAGAAATGGGATCCTCGACATGAGTTGCAAAATCATCCTCCGACTAGTGCTTGCATGTGCCATGCTTGGTGCTACTCCAGGTCTTACTAGTGGATCCAAATCCAAACCAATCCCCTCAGACTCCAAATCATCAATATCAAAATCAGCATCAAACTCTTGTGGGTGAGACTCCTCCAGCCATTCTAAGGTTGGATCAATATCATCCAACACAATGGGATATGTATCAAGCCTTATGTTCAGCAACTAGTTGCACCTTAGTCGAAGGTTGTACTACACAAAGACGAGATCATTTAACCATTTTTGTTCCAAACAATTTCTCTTCTTTGAGTGAATCCACTCAAAGACGGACCAATTACGCTCACACCTAGAAGCACTGCAAGTTTGGCTCAAGACTCGAATAGCAAACTTTTGCAATTGAGCACACGGGCTTCCAAATGACTCCCACCAATGTGTTGCACTGTTCAAAGACAAAGATAGTTCATTAATGATTAGATTGTGACTATGGCTAAAAAATGAAGCATTTAAACTTTAAACAATTGATCTTAAAAACTTTGGAATTTCTTACCTAGTTGGTCCACATCTCTTGCAATCTTTGCAAGGTTTTTGCCAAAGATACATGTGCCTCTAGTGAAAGAACTGATCTAACGATGTATTTTCAGTTGGTCAACCTCATCGGGGACTATGCGCTCCAAGCACTTGTACAATCCATCTTTGACCTCCCCGGTTTGATCTTCTCCTAACTTAGCTCTATAACGATACCTTAGGTTCAAGAAATACCTAGCCGCATGTATAGGGCGATGGATTTGATTGTTCCATCTATTATCAATGATCTCCCAGATAGGCCCCATACTTGGCTACTCTATCTTTGTAGGTTGTCTTTATATGTTCCTTTGCTTGATCAATAGCCTCATAAATGTAACCCATGGCCAAATTTTCCTCATCCACCAACCACGGCACCTTAACAAGGGGATCACCAATTTTCACAAACTTTGTTGCTTTTTTCCAAAAAGTGTTATCAAAAACTTTCTTTTTGGCACCTTTTCCATCTTGTTTACGAGCCCACCAAGATTCATTCCATTCATCACTTGAAAATATATTTTTCAAGTTCAGTGCTTTGGGAAATAAGAGATTTCAACGTGAGGAAGTGAGTTGCAAATCATGTGATGGTAGGCCTAACAAGTTCATTCCCTCCGTGTTTTTCCTCGTTAGGTTCAATACCCATGAGTGGTTGTAAATGTATTTTGTAATGCATTTTGCATGCTCTAAAATGTTCTTGATCCATTCTTGTTTGCTTATGTCCTCGAGCATGAGGTCTATGCAATGTGCAGCACATGGGGTCCAAAATATGGTCTTGTATTTGGCTTCTAACATTTTACCAGAAAGAACATAGTTAGAGGCATTATCAATGATGATTTGAACAACATTTGCCTCCCCCATTAATATAACAATCTCATCCAACAGAGGAAATAACAGGTTTTCATCTTTCACCTTATCAAATGCATCAACAGATTTCAAACACATGGTTCCTTGAGGGCAAGAGACAAGGAAATTTATTATTGTACGGTTCCTTCCATCAGTCCATCCATTTGACATGATGGTACAACTTGTTCTGGCCCATGAGTCTCTAAAATCCTTCAAGTATTCCTATATGAATGAAACTTCTTTTTGCAAAAGAGATCCCCTCAAGTCATGCAACGACGGGCCTTTGAATCCCTTTCCTGCAGCAGCAACAGTATCCCACATAAGCTAGTAATAAGAAAGAGCGGGCAACATTGAAGGGGATATCTACCTCAAACCACCATCTAGCTATGTATTCAAAAGAAACATCTTTGTATTGCTTCTTTCAATGGGTATCTAAGGTGGGCTGAGTTTGACCAAGTTGAGAGGCACTAGCAACGTTGGGGGAATGTGTAAAATAACTTTTAGAGTTCTTCCTCTTTTTAGGCTTCCTAACAGGAGGGGGAGGAATATAATGGAAGGGGTCCATAACATTGGTAGATGGAATAGAGTAAGATCCTTCAGATTCAAATTAAAAACCAACATTTTTTCTCATTGCAACAAGTTGTCTCTTCCTCCCTATTTCATCATTTATCTCCTTCTTCTTAGCCTTGTCTTTATCAAATTTTTCAAACTGACTTTGAAACTCTAATATAATCTGTCTGATCTCCTCCAAAGGTGCCTTGCATGGTTTAAATTGGCCTTTTATAGCAGCCAAGTGTTGTTTCAACCTGTGAATCCCTCCCCCCATTATGTGTTTCTTGCAATATTTGCAATACATCTCATCATCAACAACATCACAATGTTTCCATGCAGGGTCTTTCACTCTTGGGGCCATGGTAAAATTGATATGGCAACAAATCTGCAAATAATAAATATGCAAAAATGTTAACCATCTCTTAAATTTTAATATGCAAAAATTATACTATATAGTTATACATACTACATAGTAAAGTTGCAGTTTTGAAGCATGCCTTCACTTTTTTTTGTATTTTCAACCTTATATACTTTGTTTTTTGCTCTCATAATTCATTAGATAACAGATTTGAAATCTATCTTTAGTATTTCCTTTCAAGTTTCAAGTTTGCATTTTGCATTTTGCATATATATTATATAGCAGTTTGTAACTTTGTATGTAGTACACACAAAGTTACGAAATGCAAACTTGAAAGGAAATACTAAAGATAGATTTCAAATCTGTTATCTAATGAATTATGAGAGAAAAATACACAGTATATAAGGCTGAAAATACAAAAATAGTGAACATTGGAGACAGGTTTCAAAACTACAATTTAATGAAACCAAAAACATGGACAGAGTTATTATTTGGCTGTCAACATACTTGGGAATGATGTGAATGGACTGTGGGCCACTTCCAAGCTTGAAAATGGGTTGTCTTAGCTTGTAGCCTGCTCTCTTAGATGCCAAATCGTTGCCAAACCAACTCCAAGGCTTAAGCTCACTGCCAAACCAACTCCAAACTCCAAATGCTCAATGAGAGAAGTGTGAAGCAAATAGAGGGGGGTAGGAGTCGGGACTATCTTTATAATGTTGATTTAGGGTTTAGGAGGGTTCTTTTAGGGTTTTAGCAACTAAAAACTAATAAAATATTAATTTCGTCACCTATAGGCTGCGTGGTAGGTCCATGGGCTTGACTTGATCGAGTAGGTACGGACTCAACCAAGCTGACCGGTTTGGTATCGAACTGGCCGAGTCAAGCCTTGACTCGACTAATTTAGTACCAAACTGATTGACCGAGTCACTGGAAAGACCAAGTCAGACCGATTCATGGTTGGCTCGGTTTACTTGGCTAAGTTCGAGTCCGAGCAAATTGAGTTTTAATACACTGCATATATGTTCATGTGCATCCATATGAATCCAAACCATTTATACACAAAAAAGCAAAGTTTCTCATTTATATAGCAAGAAAGAGTGCATATAATCAAAATAGCAGAGTGCAATACATCTCTAAACCAAGATACCT
>SNQJ01S0051017.1:44050-62799 GCA_010110895.2 Picea sitchensis
TCAAGAGTTAGATACATTTTAGAACACGTGCATAAATTCATAACTCTTTCACATGCATACACAGTCGGGTTATCGTTTCCAAGTTTTGATCTTGGATAAGAGAGTTAAGTTAGGGGTTTACTCCTTGAAGGAGTGCTTCGAACAGAGCTTATGCGCAACTCGTTCATGAGCCCAATCAGACCGAGTGTTGTCACCATGCTATGATACCAATTTTTCACACACCCACTACCATAATCACAATTTTCGTTGATTTCTGCAAAATCAGAGCCTCCGAATCCTCTGTGGATGCCTAGCGCAAGCTAGCTCTTGCTCTCTCTCTGCTCCCATGTGATCGCAGGTCAAATAATTCATGGTGCCTCTTTGTATTTCGTACCTCTGTGCTATAGCGATGTTGAATCGTTCGACTCTGCAACCGTCGAACCCCAGCAAGGCTGGTAACTGGCCAATAGGGACGAGTCCCTACAGGGTTGGTAAATGGCCATTAGGAACGACCCTGTTGTGCGGGTGAGAAGAGTACAGGTGGAAAGAGGAGAAACATGACACGGTGGGCGGCATGACAGGAGACGGGTCCCACTTCACACGCCACACCATTCCAGCCCCCCCCCATTAAAGGCAGAATGGCAAGGGGGGTCCGGAATTCACTTGAATGTCATTGATCAAGGCGAATTGATCCTGACCGTTCCCGAGTTGCACATTCGATTCCGAACCCCCCCATCACCGCTAAAGGTAGAACAACAAGGGGGCTTCGGAATGAAGCCTCAGCTGTAGATCTGGGTAGGTGGACTTTGGTCGTTCAGATCTTCTCGCCACTTACCCTAAGGCGCATTCGCGCCCTGACTTAAATCTGACGTCTCTTCCCCACATAGGACGGTCATTATAGACCCTGAGATCCTCCGAAGGAATCTTGTCCGTTCATCGGGACTTAACCACATGATAACATCTTGATATTTATAAGTCGGGATTTATCAAGGCGAGTGCCCGACCTCTTATCAATGGAACTCCCGAATCCATGATTCCCGATTTCCCGAAACGGGTAATCTCTCGACATGTATCCTACTGAATTCGGTCGGTCTACGACTACTTCGGGGTTTCCACTATGGAACATCCCGATCTCTTGTCACCAGAACTCCCGAGTTCCCGACTCCCGATTTCCCGAAATGGGAAATCTCATAACACGTGGCCTCCTTTAATCGGACGACCCAAATCTATTTCAAGGCTTTCACCCTAATCCACCAGGGGTTTAACCCTCGGGTATCTCCTGATAGATCCAAAGGCTGTCGGGTTTTCCAACCAAGATTTGACGGCTCAGACAAGTTCCTAACTTGTTCATTCTCCCACGACTTCCTGGACGGGGAAAAATCAACGGTCCAGATATTCTCATGGACCTTGAGGATCTACGATTCCCGATATCTTTGCTACCCACGAAGACACAGAAAGGAAAAGCGGTAAGGCATTTAACCCTCTACTTTCTCCTACCAATCTAACGTTCATGGGTGACCACAGATTTCCCGACGGGATCTCGTGTGTCGATTAACACCTATTCAGGGTTAAGGCGATTGACACCCCAATTTCTTCTTCTGATTTGACGGCCGTGAGTGACCATCGATCTCCCGATGGGACCTCGTCCATCGATTCGATACTTACCAGGGATTTCTTAAGGCCTTGCGCCTTTGCGTCCTTTTTCCAGGTTCTTGATGGATTTTTCAAGAAAGGTATCTCTATGGGGAGGTTTACCCAGGGTACTATCTGAGGCAGTTAAGGGTATCTCTCTCCCAAGAACCAAGCGTGAAGTCTAAATTAGATCAACATGCATATAAATAACAATTTTAAGAGGACATAAGACACACGTAGTCTTTCCATATAAACATACAACTACCAATATTGATCAAGACACCATGCAGCCATTCTTATAATGAAATCATTCATAATTTCACAGCTCATGATCATAAATGTCAGCATACATATATTTCAAGATGCCAAAGGAAAAACACTTATTAGAAAATAACACCAGGGGTTATGCAACTGCTGAGAGGGGTTCTCTTTTCCACCCAACCATAGGCTCAACGAGTCCCAGTGGATTTACCACTAGCCACCCCCAAGCTGAGACCACGATGCTGTGAGACTGCCTCTCTGTTTTCCAGTGACCAGGAGCGAAGGTTACTCTCCTTCCTCTCTACATATCGCCAGAGTTCTGTTTTTCACCTTGCGTCATCCCCCCTCCCCAATCGCTTCTCCCCCACGCCTTATCCTCTTGCGAGGTTGCGTGTGGCGCGATTTCCCTTGCGTCGGTCAGGCCTGATGGCTCTACGAATGGGCGGTTCATCTCCCCATCCCTCATTAACTCCTGAGGAGCCATCTTCCTACCATCCTGCGAGACATTTAATTCGGGGTCAGCGAGCCGCTTTTGGTTCTCCGGGCCAGTGGAGTCCAAATACGGTATTGATTCTCGGTGGAAGTTAACGCCACCTTTACAGGTGCCTTCCACCGCCTTTCTGCAGCCATCGTGGTCTCTTTTTAAGCACATCCCCTCTCAACAGTCCTGCAATACCAATTCATAATGTTATTCACATTCATCGACCTTTTCCACAAGGTCCATTCACATTACATATTCACATTTCTGAGTTTGCCACAGTTCTGGGCCAGTCAGTTATTTTTACAAACTGAGGGAAACAGGGTGTTACATGCTCCTTGTTAAATATTCTAACGTCCCTCATAGCCAAGGTGTTTAGAACCTCGATATTTTGCTTGGGGTGGTGATGAGAGTCGACATGAAGATAAATCTTGGTATGAGTTTTCTTTCTAAAGATTTCATGGACAATAATCCCACCCTACTTCCTAGTAACCAACACATCAAGAAATGGAATGCTCACATTCTCTTCTAACTCCCGTGGAATCGCTAGAGAATCTTGATGATAGTTTAATATTTTTACATTGAAGTAATTTATGGTATTTTTTTTTCAATTTTTTTTACAATGTGGATTTTATATTCTTACTTTATTTTAATTTGATGACAATATCTCATCTACACATATTGTAGAATGCATTGCACTTTTCTAAAAGCAATGATATATAAATGATTAATTATTCTACTATTGTAAATTTATTCATAGGAGTAACCTTTGGAAGAGGCTCGAGGAGCTAAAAGTTCCTTTCGAGTTGAGAGTTGTTGCGATAAGTTTGTACAAGAACATTATTGCCAAGTTTAGGAACACTAAGGGCCAGTCAAAAGAAATTAATTGTAATATAGGAGTTATTCAAGGTTGTCCCATGTCCCCTACCCTTTTTGGCATATACATTGACAAGTTAGAGGGTTTTTTGGAAGAATTGGTTCGTGTTGGCTCCACTTTAGCTAGTATAGTCATCATCCTCCTTATTTGCGCTAATGATATTATTCTTATGGCGAGAAGTACCTATGACATTGACAAACAGTTGAAACTTCTCAAGGAATTATGCTCTAGTACAAGTATGATTGTTAACACTGAAAAATTCAAGGTTACTGTACTTAAATCCAAAAAGATCACTTATGCTCATTTCATTTATAACAACAATAACTTGGAGGAAGTGACTTCATACAAAGATCTTGGAATTGATCTTCATCACAAGCTCAACTAGAACTATATCATTGAGAAAAGGATAAATAAAGGGTGGAAAGCGTATTATGGGCTCAAAAACAATTGTAAATCAACAGACCTTTGGCTATGGGATAAGAAGAAACTCCTCTTTGAGACTCTCTCACTCTTTTTATCTTATATGGTTGTGAAGTTTGAGGTTGTATAATCTCTAGAGAAGCATGGAGAAATATAGAGCAAATCCAAAAGTGTTTTATAACTTATAATATCACAATAAAAGGAAATACACCTTATCCTATCCTCCTCATAGAAGTGAGTCTTTTGACCATCAAGAACACAACTATTACTAGGTATCTAATGTACAAGACCAAGGTAAACAACAAGGAAGGCGAGAGGCTTCACAAAATTGCTCCAAACTCTATTCAAAACTACGTATGTGTCAAACAGGGTTGACATAATAATGCCAAGTCTTGGATAAATCATTGGGGAATAAAGGAAGAGGCCACTCTACAAAATAAAAATAATATTAAGCATATTATTGCATTTAAATTTAAGGAGAAAATATGGTGTGATAAAGAATGAGAGGATAAAAGAAAATTAAGGTGCTATACTAAGGTGATCAACCCTAATCTAGAAGCTTTAAAGTATCTCCCTATTTTGACTATCGTAAAGAAGAAAATCAACATTTCCAAAACAAGGACAAACTCTCGTGAGCTCCATAGTGAAATAAGGCGTTGGACAATTCCTAAAATGCCATGGGTAGAAAGAATTTGTCATCTTTGTGACTAAGTGGATTGAATATGAAAAACACTTTCTCTTAGATTGTCATGCATACCATTAGATCATAATTTAAAATACATGTTCTAATGCCAACCTTTCTAACCTTTTCACTCATCAAATCTATGACAATTTAAGAACACTTCTCTTAAAAAATTTCAAACACATAAACATAATTCTAAAAAAACCTAAATAATTTCCTTACTTTTTTTTAAGTTATATAAACTAAATTCCGTCTCAATAAAAGTTAACCATCATCATTATATTTAATCAAATTTCAAAATCTCATAATACATATAATTGGTTCAACTACATAAGTTCATATAACAACAATAAATATATAAATAAAATATTATATATGAATCAAATATGAATCATTAACCCAAACCAAATGTCTCACAAAATACCCATTTTAAAATGCATTTAATTACTTTAACATTAGACTATAGAGAAAGGGGTCGATTTCATGTGATGACACACCCAAACATTATTGATACGTAACCTCTTTTAATCTCAAATTTTCTGGGGACACTTCACCTTTTATCCAATAAAATATTTTAAAAACTTAGCATCTTTATAAATATTAAAAAGGAAAAAAAGGAGGGAACATATATTTGGAACAAGATTCCTATAAAATAATAGGAAAGCATATCAATTTAATTATTCTCACACCTCCAACAACCTTGATTCTCACACCTCGCTTGATTCTCACACCTCACCTAACTTAAGATGCCCTCGTGCTTACAAGTTACCTAATAACTTTACATTTGTTATATTCTTCTCATGCAACTCATAAGACTATTCAAATTTCAAATAAGACTATTCTCATAACTAAAACCACTCCTTTATCGTGGGAGATTTGATTTTGCTCTACAAACAAAGTGGAGAGATGGAATCATTGCTATATATGTTGGATATCATGTTTTTTAAAAGTCATAACGAGAAAATATTAATAAAAATATGTAGTAGAGTTTGCAAATGAGTTGTAACAAAATTCTGCTTCAAAGGTTTTGAATAAAAACAATCACAGAATATAAAATAATCATTCTCCTATCAAAAGGATAAAAAGGGAGAGATTCAACCCTAGACCTTTCATAACTTAGTTTTATTGGTTCATGAGTGTAAGAATAAATTCTTACAAATTGCTGATATTAAATAATGTAAAAACAAAACATAATTATCTTTTATGTGGAATTTTATCTTTACCAATTATGAGAGCGTCTAAAGTTTGTTAAGTATTCATTAAGATTTGTTTATTCTACTTTTTTCTCTCTACGATTTTGGCTTGATTTCTTACTTTTGTTGTGGGGGAGAGGGACAAAAATATTTATTTAGAACTTTTGCAAAGGAAGGAGAGACGGAGATTTCATGGCTCTTTTCATTTCCCATTGTTTCCTTCTCTCCCTCCTTTTCTTCTTCTAAGTCCCCCTCTTCTAATTATGGTGCCTTATCTTGTGGATTTGCTGAAATTACCCCAATTGAGGTCCCAAACTTATTATTTGGCATTGTGTACTCTACTTTCTCTTGATCTTTTGTTGTTGGCCCAACTTTAAGATCTGGGTTAGTCTTTTAGGATCCCGTATCTATAGGTTCCTCTTCCTCTTCCTCCTAATCTTCCAAAACTTCAAATCTATTGTTGGAAAGGTTACATGATCCTGATTGAGGCCATTTTTTAGGTCAGGTCCCCTTGGGATGTTGTTTCTTGCACCTTCTTGATACTTGTTTGAATGATTCTTTCTCAGTATTATTCTAAGGAACCTGCTTCATAGGAGGTTGAGTTTCTTGGGCTCTTCGATATATTTTAGTGAAATGACCATACTCATGAAAAATGTTACACTTAAAATGGATCTCATAATCAAGGGCTTGAAGATGACTCCAACCCTCCAAATTGAGTTGAATCACCTCCAACATACCATTTTCAAAATATATTTCTACACAGATTCCGGTGTAGGAGTAAATGTCCCCTTTTGGATCAACTCGATCAATGTAGCAACCCAATGTGTCTCCAATAGATTTAAGTGAGTCTTCATTCCAAAAAATAATGGGGAGATATGATAGTTTGATCCATATAGGAGTATCCAAAATTTCCATGTGTGGATCAAATTTAAGAGTCCAATGGGAAAGGAACATTCCCTTAGAGCCCATGAAGTAGGGACCCAATTTGAAAATCATGTCTCTCTCTTCTTTGTTGCTAAAAATAAACACATAGAAACCTTTTCCATAATAAAACCTAGAAATATGACTTGGAACTTTCCATTTCTTTGTGATCCATTCCTAAACTGCTGAAGGACTAGGCCAAAGGACTATTAACTTGCCTACTAAACATCTCTCATGCAAGATAATAGATTTCCTTTTTTCTTATGAAGAAATCATGTCCAATTTGGGGATGTATTCTTCCCTTTTGAAAAATCTACTCTTCTCAGAATGCTTCACACAAGGAGCTTTAGAAGTTCCGATCAATGAAGAAAAGGCTTCCTTTTTTGGATTGGAAGGCCCAATCATGGTGAATAGAGAACATACAAGGTGAGAACAACATAGATCTGATGTTTAGAGTGAAGAGAAACTCGGATCTAACGGATAAAGGAAGCTAAGGTGAAGAAAGAAACTTAGTCCAACAATCTTATGGCTCGATCTGCAATCTCCTTTTGCTTCCAGTGGAAACACTAATGATCTTCTAGCTTCAGGCTACAATAAGGGGTCTATTGCAGGTGGCGGATAGGGTAAACCCTAGCCACAAAGGTTAGCACCCGTAGAGTTCATTGCTTGCACACACTTTTTCTTTTAGTGGATATCATATTAAATAGGTCGTGTCATTCTAATTCTTCACTATGTTATTCGGGTCATGATATCTCAATTTTGAATGCATAGATATTGAGAGAGACTCTGATGGTTTGCTAAAATCCTAAATATAGGAATGGGAAGTATGAACCAAGCCATTGAAATCACTAGGTTGTGAGACAATGAAATTTGTTGTTGCATGAGAAGATGCATGATGTTTAGTTGAAAGAGTGCATTGTTCATTCTCAAAGGTGAGTGTTACTAAAGGGGAAATAACACATTGAGATTTTAAATAAGATCTAAAATTGCATATGTTTTGAAATGTAAGTTATATAGAGATATTCATTGCAACTTTAAGGAGTACAACTCTATTTATATTTGATGCAACACCAATTTACCATACCAATACACAATCAATCGTCATTGTGTTGATTCATTCAACCATAACCTATGTGCCTCCAGCTAATTACTCATCTAAACTTTCCCTTGGATCATGGATACAACAAAAACCCATCTATCACATGGATGTATGGAGATAAAGATCATCAAGCATATATGTCAACATGACTTGAGATATGTTGGAGAGGCATTTTGGGTAAGTTTCGGTATCTGCACCAAAAGGAAGTTGAAGGGAAAAAGGAAATCAGAAGATGGACCATAGTGCGCAATGGGAGCATATGCCAATGAGTGCGACAAAAGGATGGGCAACAAAGAAATGTGCAGAAGGTAGAAAACGGTTATAAACCATGGGGTTTGGGGACATTTTGTCCACTTTTGTAATGGGTTTTGGGGGACACTTTGTCCACTTTTTTAACAGGCTTAACCCTATTGGTATGTATAAATATGTAAGAAAGGAAATAATGAGGGGAGAGTGTGATGGTGCATGTAAGTTATGAATGATTTTTTGGTAAGAGAGTCGAGCGAAGGACGATATCTATAGTAAGACCAAGGAGTGAACTCACATTGCAACGGAACGACTAGGCAGGTTTGGGATGATATTACTGTTGGATATCTTGTAATGCAGTGCGCAGTTGTAAGAAATATATTAATGAATAATATAAGAAGCCAACTATTGTGGACGTTTCCCAAGTTGGGTGAACAAAGAAAGTCTGTGTGTTATGGTGTGTTTGCAATATATGTTGTTTTCTAGTTTATGCTGAATGTGTGGATCACATATGATGTTGTAATGTGGCACATAGATTATGTTTGATAATAAAGTAACTATTATATATGAGAAATGCACAGATAAGTAAAGGACCTGAGTGATGCCTCACTTCCCCTCAACATCACAGAACCTTGGTTCCTCCACTCCCTCTAGATACCTTGGGTGAGACTTCACTTGCTCTATAGGTGATGATGAAAGGGTCGGTCTCTAAGGGTTTTGTTTGAAATTGAATGCTAACCCCGGGTCTCCCCCCTTGCGCGCCAACAAATGGTTCTGTTGCCAGGACCAAGAACTATAGTTGAGGAATTTTTTTTGGAGGAAGAATAGAGAAGAAATTTAAGAATGGATGGAAAGGAAGCAACGAGACTTTTCCAGAGAATAAAATAGAATTTCGAGGATTATCGAGGAACAATGGTTATAGATGTATGTTTTCACATATCTACATTTTCTTTGGTGAATTTTTTATTATCCTGACTAAATGGTTATGAAGGCTAGTATAGAAAGTTGGCAGATATAGAGTTGAAGCCCCTAGAAACAAGATTGTGCAGAAGGAAGAGATCGTGTAGAAAGTTGAGACTGCGTAGATGACAGCTAAGAGCATTTAACACACCCCATGATGAGACGTGCAATCAAGCGTTATCACAACGACACAAGTAGTGGCGCCGTGTGACATTAAATATAGGAGATCTTGACCGATTTCGAAATCGAACAGAGAATTCACCAAAGATACGAAGTGATGAAGCAATAAAAGAAAGTAATGAATGATAACCATTAGTGGATTAGATGACAAAATTAGGAGTGAAATAAGTCTACAATTGGAAATGAATTAGAAAAGGATGCAAAGGACCAATGAGGTATTATTGTTTTCCATAGAGAGATGAATATTGCACATCCGAAAAATCCGAAGTTACGGAGCCAAAGACCAAAACAGAGTTCCAGAAATGGGTAGTAATTGAAACTAGTGTCTTAGAGGAAGATGGCACCTAAGGAAACAAAAACATCGACCTCGCTACCAAATAAACCATGCAACCAACCTACAACGCTACCAGTATTCAAAGAAGCATAGGAAGCTTCATCTTCAACCGAACGATTTCCTAGGGATTATATCCTACCAAGAAAGCCATCAACGACACACACCCAATTACAGAAAGAGGCCAGGTATCCATTAGTTGAGCCATCGATCCCAGAAGGCGTCATAATAGAAGGGGATATGTTAGGTCTCATACCAACTCTAAAGTATGTCAACCATGATATCACTGATGAAAATAAGTTTTTGGAGCTTGTAACCAGTAATTTTATGATTAAAATCATTAGTTCCGAGACCCATGTGATCATCATATAACCACAGGTGTGGGCTAGGGTGTTGCAGAAATAAAGTATTGTAAACACATTCGACATACGACATTTTGGACAGAGATATGATATTACCGTAAGCGTGAAAATGATACTAAGTTGCGTGCATGGACGATATATATGGTTAGACAGGCCAGTATCCATTTATATTGATTTGATAGTGCACCTTATAGGTCTTCCGTCAAAGGGACTAGAGCCTGTGTCTGATTTTTTCGATAAGAAGAAGGATAAAACGCTTGTTGAAAGCATGAAAGACAAGTTACACACGTTCCACGGAAAATGCGGTATGGACGTCACTAACATAAGCGACCCAATGATAAGGTTTGTGATGCAAGCCTTAGCCTGCAAATTATTGAGGAAATGAAAAAAAGATCAGGTTCCAGCAGCGGTTATAACAGATACAGAACAATGTGTAGAGGGTGATCTGATGAATTGGGCAACATTTTCATTGAACCAATTCTTGATTAATTGCAAGGAATCATAGGACAAGGGGAAAAATTCCACTACTCTTGGTTATTGATCCTTATTGCGCTAGCATCCTGGAGAGAGTCGGACGAAAATTGGTTTTTGGGCCCAAAGGAGAAGATTTACTTAGTCGCGTGCTATCATAACCTCTGGTAAAATACACATAAGGAATGTCAAATGGACACTAATGTTGCATTCTGTATCTACAAGGAATTTATTAGAGATAGAAAATAAAATACCCGATATACTACCTCATGTAGTCAAGGCATAAAAGGAAGTGGCATAGTTTAAGGAAGGGCACCACCACATGTACGTTTAGGAAAACAAAAACCCACACCAACAGTAGTTGCCGACACAATAGAGATTGACAGAAGAGGAGCTGGGAAAAATCATGGACAATTGGGATGAGGAATGGAAGATTCCATCCATAGAGATAGAGCCATCGACGTAGCCCAAACTGAAAGTATATGACGTTGATGAGGAGGAACAAGAAGAATAAAGGGACAAGGACAAAGGGAAGGGGTTAGATGAACCATCACCACAAATTTATTGCAGGCTTCCATCAACAAATATATAAGGCACAAGAAAAGGCATGGCATGATAGACATATCAAGCAGAAGAAGTCCCTCTCAAGAAATCTAGTATTGCTTTACGACAACAAGTTATTACAACACCCAGGAAAGTTCAATATGCACTGGATAGGACCATATGTGATTAGATATGTGACCGACACAGGTGTTTTTTAGCTAGATAAGTTATATGGAAAAGTCATGGAAGGACTAGGGAATGGGAGCTGGCTGAAACTGTACACAAACGATCATCCTTTTGCGCACTAGAGGAGCTAAGCAGTTTAAAATTGTATCATAGTGTATTATATGAAGGAAAAGATAGAAAAATAAAGAAAAAGTAGGAAAATGTGAAAAAGTATGAAACGAAAGAGGTCATAATTCATGAAAAAAAATAAGTTTAGGTTAGTAAGTAAAGAAGAAGAGAAGGTAAGAAGAAGAGTAAATAGAAGGAAACATAAACAAAGAAAACTAGATTGCAGGAATACATCACACAGAAAGTTAAGACTATGTAGGTTAAAGCTAAGAGCATTTAACACACCCCATGACGTGACTTGCAATAAAGAGTTATCATGACGAAGAAAGTAGTGGCAACATGTAACATTAAATATAGTAGATCTTGACCGATTTCCAAAGAAAACCGAGAATTCGTCGAAGGTACAAAGTGATGGTGCAATCAAAGAAAGTAATGAATGATAACCATTAGTGGATTAGATGAAAAATCATGCACGAAAGGAGACTAAAACTGACAATATAGTAGAAAATAATGCAAAGGACCAAGGAGGGATTATTGTTCACCATAGAGAGCTAAATATTGCACAACCAAAAAACTTGAAGTTACAGAGTCGAAGACCATAATTTTTTTTCAGAACCAGGTAGTAGTTGAAACCAGCGTTGCAGAGGAAGATGGCACCCAAGGCAACAACAACATCGACCTTAGTACCAAAGAAACTACATAGCCAACCTGCAACGCCGCCAATAGTCGAAGAAACACATGAATCTTCATGTTCAACTAAATGATTTCCTAAGGATTATATCCGACCAAGAAATCTTTTAGCGACACACATCCATTTACAGAAAGAGGCCATGTATCCATTAGTTGAGCCACCGATCCCAAAAGGCATCATAATAGAAGGGGATATGTTAGGTTTGATACTAGCTCTAAAGTATGCCAAACATGATATTAATGATGAAAATAAGTTTTCAGAGCTTGTACCCAGTAAGTTTCAGATGAATTTCATTAGTTCTGAGACCCACATGATCGTCATAGAACCACAAGCGTGGGCTAGGGGGTTGCAGAAACTATGTCTTCTAACATTATTCAACATACCACATGAAAATGATGCTAAGTTGCGTGCATGGAGGATATATGTGGCTAGACAGGCGAATATCCATTGATATTGATTTGATAGTGTGCCTTACAGGTCTTCCATTGAAGGGACTGAACCCTGCATCCAAGTTATTCGATAAGAAGAAGGAGAAAGCTCTCGCCGAAATCATGAAAGAGAAGTTCCACAAATTCATAAGATAGCATGGTCTAGACATTGATAGCATAAGCGACCCAATGTAAAGGTTTGCGACACAAGCCTTAGCTTGCAAATTATTGAGGAAATGAAGAAAATATCAGGTTCCAAGAATGGTTATAGTGGATGCAGAACAATGTGTAGAGGGTTTCTAGATGAACTAGGAAACATTTTTGTGTAACCAATTCTTGATTGATTACGAGGAAGCACAGGACAAGGGGAAATAATTCCACTACTATTGGTTATTGATCCTGATCGCGCTAGCATCCTGGAGAGAGTCGGACGATGGACAATTTTTGGGCCCGAAGGAGAAGCCTTTCTTATTTGCACACTATTAGAACCTATGGTACACTACACATAAGGCATTCCAAATGCAAAACTAATGTTGCATTCTATATTTACAAGGAAGTTATCAGAGATAGCATGGAAAATACCCCATGTATACTACCTCAAGTAGTTGAGGCATACAATGCAGTGTCGTGGTTTAAGGAATGTCATCACCACATATACGTTCGGGCAAAGAAATACCCAGAACAACATTGGCTTCCGACACAATACAAACTGACAGAAGAGGAGATGGGAAACATCACGGACGACTGGGATGAGGAATGGAAGATTCCATCCATGGAGAAAATCCATTGGCGTAGCCCAACCCAAAAGTATACGACATCGATGAGTAGGAATGGGAATATGAAGGGGACCAGGACAAAGGGAAGGGGCCATAGGAGCCATCACCACCGCCAACACTGTGCAATGTCCGCAAGAGAAAAGAGCCAGAGACAGGAAGATCTGGATATCAATGGCCCAAGCACAAAGACATTAAGGAAGTCTCCATTTAGGAACTAACAGAGGAAGATTTGTAGAAGATCATCAATTGGGTAAAAGAATCCATTGATGACGCATTTTAGTGTGCACCACAACAACACAAAGAAATGAACAAACAGATGTAGGCACATATGGCAGAATTGCGACAGCTGTTAGAAGCCCCAAATATTGCACTAGGGTGACAAACAAAAGAGGAACCAACAACCAGCATGACCAACACTAGAGAGGTTGGACCAAAAATCTCCCAGTCCTTGGCAATCATAGGGTATAGAAGGATAATCAAGCTAGCACCAGGGGCAGTCGAGTTCCCCACAACTAAGATGCAAGAGCAGGCCAAGGAATTAGGTCACATAGGTCTAGTGCTATCTCAACTACTAATGTGTGTGTTGTAGGAGATACAGATGGGAGAAATGCAAGAGATGAAGGTAGGCACTAAGAAGACATCTATTGAGCTAGTAAAGATCACAACAAAAAATGTGGCCTTAGAAACAAAATACAACAAAGTCAAATAAGAGCACGATGAGGTTTCAAAGAAAGTAGAACGAATGCAACATGCATTTGAACGAATGCAACATGCATTTGAACGAATGCAACATGCATTTGCACAGGCTGAGAAGGAGGGCCCGGTGGAAGAGAATATTACTAAGTTAAGTGAATCCATTCAGGGCTTCTACGCATGCATACTGGATCTAGAAGCACACATAACACCAAGTACGCCACCTGAAGAAAGGGAGACAAGGAAATAAAATGCAACCACAACAGTCGATAGCATAAAAAATATAGAAGTAGAGTGTGCGCAACTATATACATAAACTATGGGTGTTTGGACACAACTAAATGAAGATAGAGTCCAATAGGAGATAAGTCAGAAGATTCAGACTATGCAGGGAAAGGTGCATAAATTACAAGCACCAATGGGCACATTACCACCAAAAAAGGTGGTAACTCCGACGAACGAAAACTGATAGCTATATTAAGAAATGAACCAGCTAAGGGTGGAGCAACATGCCCATGCACAATATATATAAGTTTTGCRAGAAGAAGCACACATAGTGACAACAACCCTCACAACGACTCAAGGACTCCTCAAAAAGGTAGTTGAAGAAGGTGTCGAGAAGGTGCATGATTGCATGATAGACRAAGCATTCGATCAAATTTTTATGAAGGAACTGGAGTTAAAGGAAAATGCCACAATAATGAAGGCGACCTTCGACACATTCACGATGCACTGGAAACAAGCATGGGTGGCTCGGGACGAGCAAGAGGTGAGTGTTGGGGGTTTGTTGGAGAGGCATTTTGGATAAGTTTCGGGATCTATACCAAAAGGAATTCAAAGGGAAAAATAAAATCAAAATATGGACAAGAGTGCATGACAAGAGTGGATGCCAAGTTGCGCGAGGGAGCATCACGCAGAAGGAGGAAAATGATTATAAATTGTGGGGTTTGGGGACATTTTTTCCACTTTTGCAATGGGTTTTGGGGGACACTTTTTCCACTTTTGTAACGGTATTATCCCTATTGGTATGTATAAATATGTAAGAAAGGAAATAGTGAGCGAAGAGTGTGATGGTGCATGTAAGTTGTAAATGCTTTTTGGTAAGGGAATCGAGCGAAGGAAGATATTTGTAGTATGATTGAGGGGTGAAATCACACTGCAGTAGAATGTATAGGCATGTTTGGGATGATATTACTGTTGCATATCTTGTAGTGCAGTGCACAATTGTAATAAATCTATTAATGCATAATATAAGAAGCTAGTCGTTGTGGATGTAGCCCAAGTTGGGTGAACCATGTAAATCTGTGTGTTATAGTGTGTTTGCAATATATGTTTCTTTTTGGTTTATGATGAATGTATGGATCACATATGATGTTGTAATGTGGCTCATATATTTTGTTTGATAATAAAGTAATTGTTAGCTATGATAATTGTGCACATAAGTAAAGGACCTGAATGATGCCTCACTTCCCCTCAACATTGCAAAACCTTGGTTTCTGTAGCCTGTCTAGATGCCTCAGGTGAGACTTCAATTTCTCTGCAGATGATGCCGAAAGGGCCAGTCTCTAAGGGTTTTGTTGGTAATTGAATGCTAACCTTGGGTTTGCACCCCTGCGTTCCAACAAATGGTTATGTTGTCGGGACCAGAAACTATAATTGAGGGGAATGTTTTGGAGGCAGAATATAGAAGAAATTGAAGAATGATTTGAAAGGAAGCAACGAGAATTTGCGAGAGAAGATAATAGAAATATGAGGATTAGTGACGGAAAATGGTTACAGAGGTATGTTTTCACAGATCTGCATGAAATTTTCTTTGGTGAATTTCCGATTATCTTGACTTAATGGTTAGGAAGGCTAGTAGAGAACATTGGGAGATAGAGAGATGAAGCCCCGAGAAACTAGACTCTTCAACTGATCAGACAACTCAATACAGTAAGTAATAAGGTTTCTCACACAATGTATTTCTGGTTGAATAGTATACTGGGGGGTTATATTACATAATTTGCAATAGATTGTACCCGGTCCTATAGTGTCACGGAGAGGGACTTCCTCAAGGGTCCGTGCGGAATATATTTGAGCGCATTATCTACTTGGATAAAGATGTTACCATGTGATAATAATTTCATGAAGATGGAGTTTTATAGCTAAACAACTTTGTGCACATAGAGGAACTAGGTGATGACTAGAGGACGATATTAGAGTGGGAAGGATGAGTAAGAAGCATATGGGTTGAGGATGTCGAGAGAAGACATTGAATCAGATGGAGAGATTGGAGTAATTTGATGTGGGAAAATGTTTAGATACAATAAGAAGGATACTATGGTTGGAAAAAGGAGAGAAACACAGAGCATTCGAAAAAAGAGACCCCCGCACATAAATTCAGATCAGACCGCACAAAGAAAGGAAAAGGAAGGAAAGAGACCCTCAGTACTACCCCAAAAAAGGAAGTCCATCTCAAATCAAAATCTGTGTCCAAACCATGACCTCGTGTGCATGATTAAGAATTGAAGCAGGAACCAAGGCTTGTTCATGAGAAATTTTAATAAGTGGAGGGATTCATAGCAATAGTCAAAATAGTGGGAACAACACAACAAACCAAAGCCAATGATCATCACCAAGGGTAAGTACAACACCTAATACAATGGCAGGGATAGACCATACGTTGAGAATGCCTGATTTTTAGGGAACATTGTCAGAGGACCCTGAGAAAAAATTCTTTGTGTGCAACACAATATGGACTGTGAATAATATCTAGGATGAGGTGACAAAAATTGCACAGTTGGCCACAACGTTTAGAGGCAGAGAACTACTATGGTATATGAAGTTTCAGAAAACTACACCGACCAAAAAGTCAAGAACTTTGGTAGAAATTGGACAAGCATTGTTAAAGGAATCCAGGAAGTCAAAATCCCAATCTCAATATATTACAGAGCTAAAGGAAATTAAGAAAGTAAAAAATGAGACATTGTGGGATTACGACCAAAGATTTAAAGATGTAATGGGTATGTTAACCTTTTAGATTCATGATTAAAAACACTAGGAATAGTTTATAGCAGGATTATTATCCCACATTCGTTGTGTGTTATCACAATAAAATGTCCCACCGCAACCCAAATAATTGGAAACCGTGATGAAATTAGAAGCATCGCATGTAGGAGATGGCACAAGTATGGTGCAGGTACAGTCACAGTTGGCTACACTTATAATTCAATTATCAAATCTAATGAAGGAAAAGGAGAAGCATGAACATGCTTGGTGTATAACATCCAAGAATGATCCAAAATTGGATCCAGGAGTCTAACAGGGCTCAAAAAGGCTCAAAAATGAAAGTTCTCCGGATCGGACGAAACCAATTCCATTGCGACCAACTCGTCGCCCTGATTCCGGCCAGATAATCACTTTCTCAAATGGGCGCCATATGCGAGAGTTATCACACTCTGACTGTTTTCCCAAACATGCAAAAAGTCAACAGGTCCAGTCAAATGCTGACATCAACAGTTTTGACATGGCAGAGGCAGTTGGCGACAAGTGGCAGCTCGACAGAAGGTGACTGGTCAGTGACAGGAATCCACCCAGCAGTTGACAAGTGGTATTTGTTTGACAAATTGTTCGGTGCCATGTGGCACCATGATATTGGTTAATGGTTTGTGGCAAAAGTTTACTTGGAGTCCATGGGGGTCGATCCCATGACCTCTTGGACCAGCCCAAATCTTGGCAAAGTCCCTATTACCAATGCACCCTTGTGATTCTTGTAATACCCAGCTCACTTTATTGTAAATAAAGTGAAATAAAGTTACAATGAGGAAAAAGGGGGTTGGGGGTAAGCCCCAACCCATGGTCTAAAAATTGCATACGAACTAAACCCAACAAAGGGGAGGCTCCTCCTCATGTGCGTGCTTAAATGGATAAGCACCAACCCAAGGATCAGGGGATATCCCATAAGACTAGGGGGGCGCGCTCCAAAAGGGGCTTAGCCCAGCTAAGGCACCCTTCTTTTAGCCTTTGATCCTATGCATGTGCATAAAGACCAGGAGCCAAGGCGCGCGCCCAACCCCTTTGGGCTACTCTATGATTTTTTTAACAAAAGTGGGGTTTTTTATATGGTTTTGGGATTTTTTTATGATTTTTTAAGCCTGTAATAGTGGATTTTGGCCATTTTTAGGAGATATTGGGCTCTTTTTGAGCCCAGATTTTGGGAGGAAGTTGGGGAAGGATAACCAACTTCAGATATATAAAAAATAGGCCTTTTTGAGGCCATAAAGGATAGTGAGATCAAAGTTATGTTGAAACAAAGCCAAGCCAAAGCCATTATTATGCAGGGAAGCTGTTGAGGATCAGACACTTGCGGGGCATTTCTGGGAGCTACACTCAGTATTTTTCAGTGCCGTCAGTTGTGTTGGATTTCTGAGGTCGAGCAGAAAATCATGAGACCAGTATGAGATCCATTTGATGTACTTTTTATGTACTGGGAAAGCATTGAAGAATTAATAAAGAAGCCTCCCCCACTGAGACAAAGGCTCAGAGACATAGGGAATTTTGTGCCGAACTCCATTATCACTTCTCTTGTTATGGTTTGTTGTTCTTATTGCTTCAGTTCAGAGCTGAATTTTGGATTATGGTTGTGATATATTCTTTCATCTTAATCCTCTTTCTTTAGCTTCTTAAATGGTTAATAATCACATGTAATTAAAAAACTCAACCTCAGTCATTAAAAGATATTTTCGGATCAAGTGGTATCAGAGATAGTTGACATTTGGATTTGAGTTTTCCATGTTAACCAGGGAAAATATACAGCGTGGTGAAGGTGAGCTTGTTGCAGAGAATCCATTAATTAGATTGAGAAAGAGAGATTCTCACAACAAGAAGATGGCATCGAAAGAATGGCTTTCTCAGGACGAGAAAGAGTTTCGAAAAACTTTCCTTGCTATGTCGGAGATGGTGAAAGTTTTGTATGAGGATTACTTGGAACAAAAAAGAACAAATATGGGTGAATCTTTAAAGGGGAAAAGTGAAGAGGAAGAGGATCCTCCTCAGATTCCTCCTTCACCTCCATCATCACCTCCTTCTTCTCCTTCTTCTTCAAGTTCAGGTTCTAAATCTAATGGAAAGAAACATGTTCATAAACATAAGAATGAAATGCCATTGTTAAAACTTGATGTTAAATTTGAGTTACCCATATATGATGGTGAAGTAAATGCAGAGAAACTTGACAATTGGGTCAGGCAGATGGAG
>SNQJ01S0051017.1:67029-78022 GCA_010110895.2 Picea sitchensis
GTTGGGTACATGGTTGAGACAAGTAGTTGATGAGTTGGCACATACATGAGGTGTATAGTTGATGATGTTGGTACATATTGATGAGTCATAGTTGATGAGTACTTGAAACATGATTGGTACATACTTTGTACATGGTTGGTTGCCCTTGTTTATGGTATAGGTTTATTACAGATTGTTTGGTACAGGTTGGTGCATGGTTGATGCACTTGTTTATGGTACATGTTGATTATAGGTTGAGGTACAGGTTGATGCATGGTTCAGGTTTATTGGTACATGTTTACAACAATATATCTCACACTGATAGTGTGACAGTGGTTCCATCATTCTACTTCTACTTCAGGGCGGTTGGACGGGGCAAGGACAAGTGATTGTAGCTGAAAAACATAGGGGGTTATAGCCTCCTTCTTGTTGTAGCCAAAGAATTGGGGAGTTGGAGCTTCCCTTAGGTTGTAGCCTAAGAAACTAGGGGGTTGGATCCTCCTTCCTGTTGCAGCTAGAAAACAAAGGAAGTTGGTGCTTCTAATGAATGTAATTCTTCAAGACATATAAGATAAAGCATTCTGTGGTTTTCTCTCGATTTGAGTTTCCACGTAAAACACTGGTGTACTGTGTATGTGTGTGATTGCTCATTTTTTATTGCTCATTATTGGATAATAATTCTACATTGATATAACACTTGGATTATTTGGAGAAAAATGATTATAATTATGCTATTATTGATTCACCCCCCCTCTCAGTAATCCAACAGTGGTACTAAGAGTGACCCTAGCGAGATGGTGGGCAAACCACAAGGAAGGGATAGAGGATTGGTAAAACTGCAAAAGGATGATGAAAATCAATTTTGGAACAGAGGATAATATTCCCAAGTATACATGCATGAGTGATCTGAAAGACCATGTGGCACGATGTATGACAAGTTGGAAGCAAGTGCCGAAGAAGGAATGGATGCACAGGTTCATACATACGCTGGACATAGTTCCCAAGAATTGGTACTTAGAGATAGAAGTGCACAGGGGAATGACAAACTGGGATGAGCTCATCCAAAACTTCAAGGTAACATTTAATTTTGAAGCTGAGTCACCTTTAGTTGATGCAGTCTTACAATTCATTAAAGGAAAAATGATTTTGGAAGAAGGAAAAGTAGAATTAGTACCTACATATAGTCCGCACAAAGACTCTACGAGAGCTCATGAATTATTGGAATGTTATAACATTACCGAGGACAACAAAGACAAAGAATACCCGACAAATGTATATGTTTCATAAATTGAAGGGGAGAACGATGTAGTGTTAAATTATGAGCTTGATTTCTTATGCAGATTAATTCTTTTATTTTCTTCAATACTTTGATTCCAGCGTAATACACTTCAACAATTCCAAATCATAATAGAGTAGCAATATTTATGTAGATAAGTAAACATGCATATCAACAACACATATACCCTGGGGAAACCCTGTACAGGGAGAAAAACCCCAACAAACAATATTCCTTCCTTAAGACAATACAATATACTCTGGGAGCCTGCTTAAGACCATACAAGGCCTTCCTTAGCTTGCATACATGAGTGCATTTGTTATGCAGTATAAGTTCCACAAAGACCTCGTGTTCAATATTTTCATTCAAGAATGTTGTTTTTACATCCATCTGATGTAGCTTCCAACCAAGTACGAAATATAAACAAATAATAGCTTGAATGGAGGTATACCTGGCTACATGAGCAAAAGTCTCTTCGTAGTCAATTCCTTCTTTCTGAGTGAAGCCTCTGGCTACAAAAATTGATTTGAAATTTTCCACACTTTCATCACCTGCATGTTTGATCTTATAGATCCATTTGGAAGAAACCACTAATTTGTCTTTTGGCCTTGGCACAATGTCCCAAACATTGTTCTTTATAATAGACCTGTATTCCTCAAGAATGGAATCCTTCCATACTTATAATTTATCTGATTCTTCAAATGTAGAAGGTTCGACATCACTAATGTTTCTCATCAATGCAACATAGCCTCCAAACCTATGAGGCCTCTTCCTTTCCCTGAAAGTTCCTTTGGGAGAAGTTATCCTTTATGCTTCCCACACTATTTCTTTAAGCCACTCTGGCTTCCTTTTGGCTGGAGTTTCTTCAAGATTTATTTATAACACTTCAACGGGTTCTAGGGGCTCATTAATTGTCCCTTCACGATGTTCCTCCCTCTGATCATATGACTCTTCATTTTTAGAAGAGGGTGAAGCTGGCTAAACGGCTTCTGAATCCTACTGAAGCTCTCTGGATTTATTAAATGCGGCTTCTTAATGGAAATTCACATCTATGTTTACCTCTATTTTCCTCTGACTTGGTACATAAATCCTATAAGACTTGGAGTTCTCACTATACCCCACAAACACCCCTTTCTTCCCTAGGGGTTCCATATTTGTCCTCTTTTCATTGGGATGTGAATATACACAGGACATCCAAATATCCTTAGATGCTCTACTTAAGGTTTGATCCATGAGAAGACTTCTTCAGGAGTCTTGTCCTTCAAAATAGAAAGAGGAAACTTGTTCTGAATATACACGACAGTGGAGGTAGCTTCTGCCCATAAAGAATTTGGCAGATCCTGGTCAAACATCATTGCTTTCACTGCCTCACAAATATTCATGTTTTTCCTCTCAGCAAAACCATTTTGTTGAGGGTTATATGGCACGGTCAACTGTCTCTTGATTCTTGTTGACATGCAGAAATACTCAAACTGAAGAGATTCAAACTCTCCTCCATTGTTTGTTCTAAGGATTTTGATGTGTTTCCCTGTCTGCTTTTCAATAAAGGATTCATACTCTTTGAATTTATCAAATGTGTCACTTTTAGCTTTAAGAAAATATATCCAACATTTTCTTGAGTAATCATCAATAAAAATGACATAATACAAACAACCATTGAGAGAGGGATATGACATGGGACCACATACATCAGAATGAACCAGATCTAAGATGCCCTGAGCTCTGTTATCACTAATAGGAAATGCTTTATTTATATTTTTACCTAGCATGCATCCCTTACAAATTTCAATTTTACTAAGAGAAATAGAGGGCATGCCACAAACCATGTTCTGTAGATCTAGAAGAGCTTTGTAATGAAGATGTCCAAGTCTTCTATTCCACAACTTGTTGAAGCTAGTCACATCATGAGACAATTCCTGAACTAATTGTCCTAACACGACGTACAGTCCTCCACTGCGAGTTCCAATGGGTTTTGTTGTACTTAAGTGGCTACCTTTAGCCTATAGTAGTGCCTTCTTGTCCTTGAAGATCACCCAATATCCCTTGTCCTCAAGGGTTGCAACTGATAGTAGATTCTTCTTGAGCTCTGGAACATATCAAACTTCATCAACATGAAGTCTATCCCTAGATTCGAATCTAAAGGACATAGAGCCTACTCCTTCTATCTTGTAACATTTTTCATCCCCGAGCTTGACCTGCTCTACAAAAGATTTTGTCTCGAAATCTGAGAGGATCTCCTTGTACCCTGTCATGTGCTTTGATGCACCAATGTCTACTAACCAAGCTTTCAACTCCGTGGAAACTGAACTAGATAAGGTGGAAACCAAATAATATTCTTTCCTATTTTATTTCTCATTAGAAGGACTTTTATGATTTCTTTTGGATTCATCATCCTCGGCAGTTGAGGCATGATGTTTCCCTTTCCTAGCATATTTCTTTCTAAACCAACAATCTTTAGCAAAATGAACCAACTTGTTACAACTAAAGAATTTAATCTTAGATTTATCAATATTATTTCCTTTGAATGTACCTTTGGTGTTTGGTTTCCACTGAGATCCTTTCTGGAAAGTGCCTTTCTTCTTTCCCTTGAATATTGATGCTAAAGATGAGTGCTCTTCTTTCGTTGGCTCGCTCCTGGTAGCTGTGCGACTCTCCTCCTAGAGGAAATCATGCCATAACCTCTCAAACATGGGTTGAATCTCTCTCCAACTTACACTAGATAAGAAGGTCTCCCATGAAGAAGGAAGATCGTAAAAAATGGCCTACACTAAATCATCATCGTCCACTGTCACCCCTGTGACCAAAAGTTGATCTCTGATTTGAGCTATCCTGGAACAGAAAGATGTCACTGATTCACGAAGTCATTGCAGGAATTATACTGTCTTTGACTGAGTCAAAGATGATTCACTTGGCCTTTGCTTGAATCTTCCTGAAAGTCGTTCTTCCTGCATTATTCATTGGTTCCTCCACCATTGTGGTCACATACTGATCAAGATCATGCTCTTGCAAGATATTTTTTATACAAAGCTTCCACACATTAAATTTGGTAGCTCCTTCGAGCCTATCTTCGAACCTGACTGAAATGGAGGATGACATGGTCCTCACACTTAAAAAATAATCAAGATTGCTTGGATCTGTGTGTACCTACTGTTGCACTTCAACACATTTAACACACCCTAAGCTCTGATACCATGTTAAATTATGATCTTGATTTATTATGCAAATTAATTCTTTTATTTTCTTCAATACTTTGATTCCATCTTAATACACTTCAACAATTCCAAATCATAATCGAATAGCAATAATTATGTAGATAAGTAAACATGCATATCAACAACACATATACCCTGGGGAAACCCTATATAGGGAGAAAAACCCCAGCAAACAATATTCCTTTATTGCATTAATAATGTAATATCTCTTTCAAATATCCACCATGAATGTTCTTCTCTCAAAGAGCTTGCCAAGATGACTCTAACCTAACAAAGACTTACAAGACCTTGCTGAAATACACCTTTGATATGCTGCCTCTTTATCACTGATGTGCTCCTCTATTGCTTCACCCTCAACCTGCATATGAAAACTGTGTTTCAAAATTGTGTTGCAGAACTGTGTTGAAGAGAGGGTTCAACCTCTTCTTATATATACTGAAGAGGGGAAGAGGGGAAGCTCGAAATAGTAACCTAATTTCATGCATTAAACATAACTCAGCTTCATGCTTTAGTTTGATCTTAGAACTAGACTTGAGATTGGTTACAACTCAACTTTACACTTTAGTTCGAACTTAGAACTAGACTAGAGATTGGTTACAACTCAGCATTACACTTTAGTTCGAACTTAGAACTAGACTTGAGACTGACATGCTTTAGTTTGAACTTAGAACTAGACTTAAGACTTTAGTTGCAACTCAACATTACACTTTAGTTCCAAAGTAGAACTAGACTCAATACTTTAGTTGCAACTCAACATTACACTTTAGTTCTAAAATAGAACTAGACTCACGACTTTAGTTGCAACTCAACATTACTAAAATAGAACTAGACTTAAGACTTTAGTTGCAACTCAACATTACTAAAATAGAACTAGACTCAAGACTTTAGTTGCAACTCAACATTACACTTTAGTTCTAACATAGAACTAGACTCAAGAATTTAGTTGCAAATCAACATTACACTTTAGTTCTAACATAGAACTAGACTCAAGACTTTAGTTACAACTCTTGACAAGGAAATTTGAAATTCTCTTCATGGTGGATAATTTTTACACGTGCCAACGCACTAGATTAATACAATTACATCATTTGCAATATTAGGAATATCGTTTTTTTCTAGCTCATAGGAATTTTATATTCAACCTAAATTTTTCTATATGCGTTGACTTTTTCTCATGGCTCACAAGGTTTGACTAGGCTCACAGAGGTTGTATGTTCCCCCTGAATTTTGCACTAGTCTGTCTATGCTCACAGAGGTTGTACGTTCCCCCCTGACTTTTTCACTAGACTGCCTATGCTCACAGAGGTTGTACATTCCCCTCGAATTTTGCATTAGACTTACATAGCATCTCGTTCATCCTAACTTTTGGTTTGACTCACAGAGGTTGTACGTTCCCCCTGGCTTTTGTCAATACCTCAAAAGACTGGTTGATTCTCCAAATCTCCCTAGCTAGCCTCAGGCTGGCCCATATGGCCTCTCATTGGAGAATGACTGTCGATGCTACCAAATTTAACACTCCCTCTTAGCGAGGGAGTCATTTTCAACCAAACCAAGCTTGCCTCTCAGCTGCACAAATTGTCTCGAGGTCAAAGGCTTGGTTAGGATATCAACTACCTTCTCACTCATCGCTATSTACTGTAACTTTACATTTTTTCTCTGGACCTAGTCTCGGATGTAGTGGCACCTCATGTCAATATGTTTTGACTTGTCGTGAAATACTGGGTTCTCTGTTAATTTTATGCAACTTTGATTATCAYARTGAACCATCTTCGTCTCGATCTTGTCACCAAACAACCCAAAAACCAATTTTCTGAGCCATACTACTTCCTTGCTAACATCACTTGTTGCAATGTACTTAGATTATGTTGTACTCTGTGCAATGTATCCCTGATTTTGGCTTGACCAAGAGATCATAGAGGATCCTAAACTTAAGTAGTATCTGAAAGTACTCTTCTAATCCACTGGGCTTCCTGCCTAGTCAGCATCTGCATACCCATGCAGAAATAAACCACCACTAAATGTATATCTCAGACCATAAGTAATGGCCCCTCTAAGATATCTCAAGATGTGATTTGCTACCACCCAGTGTCTCTATCTTGGTTTAGTCATGAACTGACTCATTGCAATCACTGCATAGAATATATTTGGCCTAGTGTGGATCATGTACATCAATGATCTAATCAGTTGCCTATACATGGTGGGATCCAACAACTCTAAACCTGTATTAGAATCATGCAGTTTCTTCAAATTGGTAACCATCGGAGTAGACATGGATTTTCAATCCATCATACCAAACCTCTTTAGTACATCCACTATGTATTTTCCTTGTGCCAGAAATATCTCACCTTGTCTTTGCCACACTTCCAATCCTAGGAAGTAATGCATCAAGCCTAATTCTTTCATCTCGAATTCTAAGGTTAGATCCCTCTTACAACAAGCTATTAACCCTTCATCTCCTGTTAGAAAGAGATCATCAACATACATGATTAGTATAACAGGTTGGTTACCTCTTACCTTGAAGTATATATTTGCATCAGCATCACTTTTCTGAAATCCTAGGCTTTTAAGAAAGCCATCAATCCTGTCACACCAAACTCTGGGAGCCTGCTTAAGACCACACAAGGCCTTCCTTAGCTTGCATACATGCGTGCCTTTGTTATGCAGTATAAAACCATCTGGTTGTTCCACAAAGACCTCATGTTCAATATTTTCATTCAAGAATGTTGTTTTTACATCCATCTGATGTAGCTTCCAACCAAGTACGAAAGCTAAAGAAATAATAGCTCGAATGGAGGTATACCTGGCTACAGGAGAAAAAGTATCTTCGTAGTCAATTCCTTCTTTATGAGTGAAGCCTCTGGCTACAAATATTGATTTGAACTTTTCCACACTTTCATCAGCTGCATGTTTGATCTTATAGATCCATTTGGAAGAAACCACTGGTTTGTCTTTTGGCCTTGGCACAATGTCCCAAACATTGTTCTTTATAAGAGACCTGTACTCCTCAAGCATGGAACCCTTCCATACTTGTAATTTATATGATTCTTCAAATGAATAAGGTTCGAAATCACTAATGTTGCTCATCAGTGCAACATAACCTCCAAACCTATGAGGCCTCTTCCTTTCCCTGAGAGTTCCTTTGGGAGAAGTTATCCTTTCTGCTTCCCACACTATTTCTTTAATCCACCCTGGCTTCCTTTTGGATGGAGGTTCTTCGAGAGTTATCTGTAACACTTCAGTGGGTTTTAGGGGATCATTAATTTTCCCTTCACAAGGTTCCTCCCTCTGATCATCTGACTCTTCATTTCCAGAAGAGGGTGAAGCTGGATGAACTGCTTCTGAATCATGCCGAAGCTCTCTGGATTTCTTAAATGCGGCTTCCTCATGGAAAGTCACATCTCTTCTTACCTCTATTTTCCCATGACCTGGTACATATCCTGTAAGACTTGGAGTTCTCACTGTACCCCATAAACACCCCTTTCTTTCCTGAGGGTTCCATATTTGTCCTCTTTTCCTTAGGGACATGAATATACACAGGACATCCAAATATCCTTAGATGCATTACTTCAGGTTTGATCCCTGAGAAGACTTATTCAAGAGTCTTTTCCTTCAAAATAGCATGATGACACATTTTATGAATATACACGGCAGCGGAGGTAGCTTCTACCCATAAGAATTTGGCAGATCCTGGTCAAACATCATTTCTTTCACTTCCTCACAAATAGTCATGTTTTTCCTCTCAACAACACCATTTTGCTGAGGGTTATATGGCACGGTCAAATGTCTCTTGATTCTTGTTGACTTGCAGAAATCCTCAAACTGAAGAGATTCAAACTCTCCTCCATTGTCTGTTCTAAGGATTCTGATGTGTTTCCCTGTCTGCTTTTCAATAAAGGCTTTGTACTCTTTGAATTTATCAAATGTGTCACATTTACCTTTAAGAAAATATATCCAACATTTTCTTGAGTAATCATCAATAAAAATGACATAATACAAACAACCACTGAGTGAGGGAGATGACATGGGGCCACGTCATCATAATGAACCAGATCTAAGATGCCCTGAGCTATGTTGTCACTACTAGGAAATTCTTTCTTTATAATTTTACCTAGAATGCATCCCTTACAAATTTCATTTTTACTAAGAGAAATAGAGGGCATGCTACATACCATGTTTTGTAGATCTGGAAGAGCTTTGTAATGAATATGTCCAAGTATCGTGTGCCACAACTCGTTGGAGCTAGTTGCATCATGAACCAATTCCTAAACTGATTGTCTTGAAATGACGTACCATCCTCCACTGCGAGTTCCAATGGGTTCTGTTGTACTTAAGTGGCTACCTTTAGCCCATAGTAGTGCCTTCTTGTCCTTGAAGATCACCCAATATCCCTTGTCCTCAAGGGTTGCAACTGATAGTAGATTATTCTTGAGCCCTGGAACATATAAAAATTCATCAACATGAAGTCTATCCCCAGATTCCAATCTAAAGGAGATATAGCCTACTCCCTCTATATTGTAACATTTTTCATCCCCAAGCTCGACGTGCTCTACAAAATATTTTGTGTCGAAATCTGAGAGGATCTCCTTGTACCCTGTCATGTGCTTTGATGCACCAGTGTCTACTAACCAAGTTTTGAACCCCGTGGAAACTAAACTAGATAAGGAAGAAACCAAATAATATTCTTTCCTATTTTATTTCTCATTAGAAGGACTTTTATGATTTCTTTTGGATTCATCATCCTCAATAGTTGAGGCATGATGTTTCCCTTTCCTAGTATATTTCTTTATAAACCAACAATCTTTAGCAAAATGACCCAACTTGTTACAACTAAAGAATTTAATCTTAGATGTATCAATATTATTGCCTTTGAATGTACCTTTGGTGTTTGGCTTCCATTGATATCCTTTCTGGAAAGTTCCTTTCTTCTTTCCCTTGAATCTTGATGATAAAGTTGAGTGCTCTTCTTTCGTTGGCTCTCTCATGGTAGCTGTGTGACTCTCCTCCTGGAGGCAATCATGCCATAACCTCTCAAACATGGGTTGAATCTCTCTCCCACTTACACTGGATAAGATTGTCTCCCATGATGAAGGAAGACTGTAAAAAATGGCCTGCACTAAATCATGATCGTCCACTATCACCCATGTGACCAAAAGTTGATCTATGATCTGATCTATCCTGGAACAGAAAGATGCCACTGATTCACCTTTCTCCATATTCAAATACTTAAGCTTGTGCTTAAGTGTCCTCTTCTGACTTGGAGCCTGTTTCTCATACAGATTCACCAAGGTATCCATACAGTCCTTGGAAGTCATCAACGAAGTCATTGCAGGAATTATACTGTCTTTGACTGAGTCAAAGATGATTCACTTGGACTTTGCTTGACTCTTTCTAAAATTCGTTCTTCTTGCATTATTCATTGGTTCCTACACCATTGTGGTCACATACTAATCAAGATCATGCTCTTGCAAGATATTTTTTATACAAAGCTTCCACACATTAAAGTTGGTAGCTCCTTCGAGCCTATCTTCGAACCTGACTGAAATGGAGGATGCCATGGTCCTCACACTTAAAAATTAATCAAGATTGCTTGGATCTGTGTGTACCTACTGTTTCACTTCAACACATTTAACACACCCTAAGCTCTGATACCATGTTAAATTATGATCTTGATTTATTATGCAAATTAATTCTTTTATTTTCTTCAATACTTTGATTCCAGCTTAATACACTTCAACAATTCCAAATCATAATCGAATAGAAATAATTATGTAGATAAGTAAACATGCATACCAACAACACATATACCCTGGGGAAACCCTATATAAGGAGAAAAACCCCAGCAAACAATATTACTTTATTGCATTAATAATGTAATATCTCTTTCAAATATCCACCATGAATGTTCTTATCTCAAAGAGCTTGCCAAGATGACTCTGACCTAACAAAGACTTACAAGACCTTGCTGAAATACACCTTTGATATGCTGCCTCTTTATCACTGATGTTCTCCTTTATTGCTTCACCCTCAACCTGCATATGAAAACTGTGTTTCAAAATTGTGTTGCAGAACTGTGTTGAAGAGAGGGTTCAACCTCTTCTTATATAGGCTGAAGAGGGGAAGAGGGGAAGCTCGAAATAGTAACCTGATTTCATGCATTAAACATAACTCAACTTCATGCTTTAGTTTGATCTTAGAACTAGACTTGAGATTGGTTACAACTCAGCTTTACACTTTAGTTCGAACTTAGAACTAGACTTGAGATTGGTTACAACTCAGCATTACACTTTAGTTCGAACTTAGAACTAGACTTGAGACTGGCATGCTTTAGTTTGAACTTAGAACTAGACTTAAGACTTTAGTTGCAACTCAACATTACACTTTAGTTCGAAAGTAGAACTAGACTCAATACTTTAGTTGCAACTCAACATTACACTTTAGTTCTAAAATAGAACTAGACTCACGACTTTAGTTGCAACTCAACATTACTAAAATAGAACTAGACTCAAGACTTTAGTTGCAACTCAAC
>SNQJ01S0051017.1:78072-101107 GCA_010110895.2 Picea sitchensis
GTGCCAATGCACTAGATCAATACAATTACATCATTTTCAATATTAGGAATATTGTTTGTTTCTAGCTCATATGAATTTATATTCAACCTAACTTTTGCTAGATTCTTTAACTTTTTCTCATGGCTCACAAGGTTTGACTAGGCTCACATAGGTTGTATGTTCCCCCTGACTTTTGCACTAGTTTGTCTATGCTCACAGAGGTTGTACCTTCCCCCTGACTTTTGCACTAGACTGTCTATGATCACAGAGGTTGTACGTTCCCCCTGAATTTTGCACTAGACTGTCTATGCTCACAAAGGTTGTACGTCCCCCCCTGACTTTTTCATTAGACTCACATAGCATCTCGTTCATCCTGACTTTTGGTTTGACTCACAAAGGTTGTACAATCCCCCTGGATTTTGTCAATACCTCACAAGACTGGTTGATTCTCCAAATCTCCCTGGCTAGCCTTAAGGTGGCCCATATGGCCTCTCATTGGAGAATGACTGTCAATGCTACCAAACTTAACATGTAGTAGGTCCAACACTTGAATGTGACGCATACGCAAATCCATTAAGAGTGAGAAAAGTGGACATTGGCATGGAGGAGAAGCTAAAGTTTTCAAAATATCATAGAATTATTGCGTGAGTATCAAGATATTTTTCCAACCACCTTTTCAGAGATGAAGGGGATAGTTGGAGAATTAGGCAAGATGAATATTTCATTGAAACAAAATTTTAAACCAATGAGATAGAGACCTTAATTGTTAAATCCAAAGTATAGGAAAAAAGTGAAAGAAAAAGTAGACAGGATCATAGTAGCTGGTATAATTGAGCCCATCATAGAATTTGAATGGATAAGTCCGATGGTGGATCAAGATAAGAAGGAAGGGGTATTATAATTTGTGTAGACTTGAGAAAATGTAATGATGCCTACTTGCATTACCCATTCTCGAACCCCTTTAAATATGAATTATTGGAAAACGTAGGAGGACAAGAGGCATATTCGTTCACTGATGACTTTTTACGATACCATCAGATAAATATTGCGCTAGAATACATATACAAGAAGACATTTGCGACTGAGAGGGGAAGATTCCAGTTGACAATGATGTTATTTGGGTTAAAGAATGCAACTGCTATGTTTTCTAGAGTAGTTATCACAACATTTAGGGAGTCTATTCATCAGTTTCTTGAAGTATACCTAGATGATTGGATTGTCTTTATCCTGTTGAAAGATCACATAGAAACTCTAAATTTTATTCTTGATTGATGTAGACAATATCATATTTCGTTAAATTTGAAGAAATGTATTTTCGGCGCACCATTCGGGATAATGCTAGCCCATGTGGTATGCAAGAAAAGTTTGTTAATTGATCCAACCAACATAGCAGTAATTGTTAATTTTCCACCACCTGAATCAACGCGACAATGTAGAACAACATTGGGTCATACAGGTTACTACCAGCAATTTATTAAAGGCTATGCGCAGATTACAACCCCAACGGAGAAGTTATTGAAGAAAGAAGCTAAGTTTCAGTGGAACAAAGTCTATCATAAGGGTCTAGATGTATTGAAACAAAAGTTAGTAACTGCACCCATTTTGGTATTCCTAGATTGGTAGAAAGAGTTTCACGTCCATGTGGATGCATCATCAATAGTGCTCGATGTAGTGTTATCCCATCCCGAGGAAAGTGAGTTAGATCATGCGATTTCATTTTCTAGTAGCAAGTTGTCGACTGATGAGAAAAATTACACGACGACATAAAGGGAAGGATTGGAAATGGTGTATGCTTTGCAAAAGTTCAAACATTACCTGTTGGGATCCCACTTCAAGATGTATACAGACCATTCTACACTCATATATCTACTGAACAAACCAGTGTTGCAGGGGAGGATATACATATGGTTTCCAGGAAAATTGAATGCAGGACTAGACCATTTGTCACGGATTTTGACAGGAGAGGATGTAGGTAACCTAGACAATAGCTTACCAGATGCACAATTATTTTTAGTCAAGATGGTAGACGATCGATTTGCAGAAATTGTCCAATACTTAATCACATGAGTGGCTCCATCTGATATGAAAATAGCCCAGAAGAAACAACTAGTGGCCAGATCATCCAATTACCAATTGATAGCAGGAAACTTATATAAGTTAGTCATAGATGGGATACTGCGACGATGTGTGCTAGAACACAAAAGAACCATGATTTTAGTAGAATCACATGATGAAATTGCAGGAGGAAATTACATAGGAAAAATAACAAGGCATAAGATATTGTGTGCAAGGATATGGTAGCCTACCCTCCATAAGGACGCGAAGGAATATTGCTAGAGTTGTGATGTTTGTAGAGAGTAGGAAGACCATCAGGAAGGGATGAGATTCCCTTGAATCTACAAGTTACCTTAAAAGCATTTGATAAATGGGAAGTGGACTTTGTCAGACCTATTAACCCACCAACGAGAAGAACAAGAGCCAGATATATAATTACCATGACAGAATACTTGACCAGATGGGCAAAAGAAAAACCCGTTACAGATTGCAGCGCGAAGACAACTACATGATTCTTGTTCGAGAACATAGTTACAAGGTTTGGGTGTCCTAAAATACTTATGAGCGACCAAGGAACTCACTTTTTGAACAAGACAATTACAACACTAATAGAAGAGTTCCAGATACAACACCAAAAGAGCACTCCATATCATCCACAAGCAAATGGAACGGTGGAGGCCTTCAACGAGATAATGGAAAATGCACTGACCAAGGTGTGAAATGTAGGGATAGATGACTGGGATTTAAGGATCCTTGCAATACTATGGGCTTACAAAACTACATGCAAGAAGTTGACAGGAAATAAACCCTTTAAGTTAGCATTTGGTCAAGAAGCAGTCATGCCCATGGAATGTATTGTATCGAGTCTGTGCACTACAACAATGATAGACCTTATGGATTATGATGCATTAGAAGAAATGATATGACAATTAATAATACTAGAGGAAGATCACTTTATTGCAGGATTCCATCAACAAGTAAAGAAGGCACGAGAAAAGGCATGGCATGATAGACACATCAAGCAGAAAAAGTTCCAGACAAGAGATCTAGTACTACTTTACAACAACAACTTCTTAGAAAACCCAGAAAAGTTTAGGATACACTGGCTAGGACCATATTTGATAAGATATGTGATTGATGCAGGTGTTGTTTAGCTAGAGAAGTTGGATGGACAAGTCATGGAAGGACTAGTGAATGGGAGTTGGATGAAACTGTACACAAACGACCGTACTTCTATGCACTAGAGGAGACGCATAGTTTAAAATTGTATCATAATGTACTATAGGAAGGAAAATATAGAAAAAGACAGAAAAAGAAGGAAAAATAGAAAAAATTATGAAGCGAAACAAGTTGGAAGTTGCTAACAAAGAGAATTTTAGGTTAATAAGTAAAGAATAATATCATGCAAGAAGAAGATTAAATAGAAGGAAACACATACAAAGAAAACAAGATTGCACAGAAGGAAGAGATCACGTAGAAATATAAGACTACATAGATGACAACTAAGAGCATTTAATGCACCCCATGATGGGACATGCAATAAAGATTTATCATGACAACGAAAGTAGTGGCATCGCGTAACATTAAATACATGAGATCTTGAACAATTTCCAAATCGAACAGAGAATTCACCGAAGATATGAAGTGAAGGAGAAATAAAAGCAAGTAATGAATGATAACCATTAGTGGATTAGATGACAAAATTAGGCGTGAAAGGAGACTACAACTAGCAATGAAGTATAAAAGCATGCAAAGGACCAACGAGGGATTATTGTAGAGAGTTGAATATTCAACAACCAAAAAATACGAAGTTACAGAGTCGAAGACCAGAACACAGTTATGGAACCATGTAGTAGTTGAAACTAGAATCGCAGGGGAAGATGGAACCCAAGGAAACTACAACATTGATCTTAGTACCAAAGAAACCACGCAACTAGCCTGCAAGGCTGCCAATATTCGAAGAAACACATGAAGCTTTATCTTCAACTGAACAATTTCCTAGGGATTATATCCCACCAAGAAATTTTTGAATGACACATTTCCAATTACAGAAAGAGGCTAGGTATCCATTAGTTGAGCCACCGATCGTAGAAGGTGTCATAATAGAAGGGGATATGTTAGGTCTAATACTAGCTCTGAAGTATGTCAACCATGATATCACTGATGAAAAGAAGTTTATGGAGCTCCTACCCAGTAAGTTTATGATGAATTTGATTAGTTCTGAGACCCACATGATCATCATAGAACCCCAGGCGTGGGCTAGGGGGTTGTAGAAAGGATTTCTTCTAAACTTGTTCGACACACCGCATTTTGGATGAAAACAGAAGATCACTGCATGCGTGACAATGTTGCTAAGTTGTGTGCACAGAGGATATATGTGGCTAGACATGCCAATATCCATTGTTACTAATTTGATAATGTGCCTTACATGTCTTCGGTTATATGGATGAGACCCCGCATTCGAGTTTTTAGATAAGAAGAAGGAGAAATCTCTTGTCGAAATCATGAAAGAAAAGTTCCACAAATTCCGAGGATAGAGCGGTCTGGACATCACTAGCATAAGTGACCCAATGACAAGGTTTGCGACGCAAACCTTAGCCTGTAAATTATTTAGGAAATGCATAAATGATCAGGTTCCAACAATGGTTATAGTGGCTGCAGAACAATGTGTAGAGGGTGTTCAGATGAACTGGGAAACATTTTTGTTTAACGAATTCTTGATTGACTGCGAGGAAGCACAGTACAAGGGGATAAAATTCCACTACTCTTGGTTATTGTTCATGATCGCACTAGCAGCCAAGAGAGAGTCGAATGATAGTCAAATTTTGGGCACAAAGGATAATCCTTTCTTAGACGCACGCTATCAGTACCTCTAGTACACTACACATAAGGTGCGCAAAATGGACACTAATGTCGCATTCTATATCTACAAGGAAGTTATCAGAATATATCATAGAAAATACCTCATGTATACTGCAAGAGGTAGTCGAGGCATACAAGGTAGTGGCATGGTTTAAGGAAGGGTGCCACCACATGTATGTTTAGGAGAATAAATACCCAGACCAACAGTGGTTTCCAACACAATACAAACTAACCGAAGAGGAAATCAGAAACATCATCGATGATTGGGACGAGGAATGGAAGGTTTCATCCACAGAGACAAAGCCATCGACGTAGCCCGAACCAAAATTATATGATGTTAATGAGGAGGATCATGAAGAAGATGGGGGCCGAGACAAAAGGAAGGGGATAGATGAGCCATCGCCACCCCCAGCACCGCGCAATGACCACAAGAGAAAAGAGTTGGAGACATGAAGTTATGGATATCAACGACCCAAGCGCAAAGTCGTTAAGGAAGTATCCATTTATGAAATTATAGAGGAAGACTTGGAGATGATCGGTGACCAGGTAAAAGAAGCCACTGATGACACATTTCAGCACACAACACAACAACATGAAGAAATGAAAAAATGGATACATGCATGGATGCCAAAAATGTGACAGTTGTTAGAATCCGCAAATATCGCACTAGGGTGAAAAATGGAAGAGGAACCAACAACCAGCACGATGAACAATGGAGAGGCTAGACCAAAAATCTACCAGTCCTTGGAATTCGTAGGCGAGAGAAGGCTAATCAAGCTAGCACCAGGGGAAATTGAGTTACCCTCAACTAACATGCAAGAGAAGGAAACAAAATTAGGTCACATAGATCTACAAATATCTCAACTATCAATGGATGTGTTGTAGGAGCTACATATGGGAACAACACAAGATCTGAACGTACGTGCCGAGAAGACATCTATGAAGATATTAAATATCACAATAGAAAATGTGGCCTTAGAGACATAATACAACAAAGTCAAACAAGAGCATGATGAGGCTGCACAGAAAGTAGAACGAATGCAACAGGCATTCTGACGAGTCTATCAATAACTCCCAGAAGCACAGGATGAGAAGGAGACTCTAGTGGAATATCATATTACTAAGATAAGTAAATCCATTCAAGGATTATGTGCATGCATAATGGATCTGGAAGCACATGTAACACAAAGTATGCCACCTGAAGAAAACGAGACAAGGAAGAAAATTGTGACCACAATGGTTGATAACATAAAAACTTTAGGAGTAGAGTCCACACAACTATATATAGAAACTATGGGTGTTTGGAAACAACTGAATGAAGACAAGGTCCAACCTGAGATAAGTCATAAGATTCAGACTATGGAGGGAAAGGTGCAGAAATTACAAGCATAAATGGGCACATTGCCACCAACAGAGGTGGTAACTGCAATGAATGAAAACCAAAAGTTGTATTCATAAATGAATCAGCTCAGGGTGGAGAAGCAGCCCCACGTGCAACAGATAGAAGTTTTGTAATAAGAAGCATACAAAGTGACAATGACCCTCACAAGAACTCAAGGAATCCTTAAATAGACAACTGAAGAAGGTGTCGAGAAGGTGCAGAATTGTGTGACAGCCGAAATAGTCGATTAAATTTTGTAGAAGGAACTGGAGGTCAAGGAAAAGGCTGCAACAATGAAGGATATGTTTGACACATTCATGGCGCATTGGAAATAAGTCTGAGTGGCTTGGGATGAGCCACAAGTGAGTGTTGGAGGCCTGATCGAGAGGCATTTTAGATAAGTTTCAGGATCTATGCCAAAAAGAAGTCGAAGGGAAAAAGGAAATCAAAATATGGACCAAAGTGCACGATGGGAGAAGATGCCAAGGAGCATGAAAAAAGGATGCACGATAGAGCATCACATAGAAGGCGGAAAATGATTATAAATTGTGGGGTTTGGGGAAATTTTGTCCACTTTTGTAATGGGTTTTGCGGGACACTTTTTCCACTTTTGTAGTGGGCTTAGCCCTATTGGTATGTATAAATATGTAAGAAAGGAAATAGCGAGGGGAGAGAATGATGGTGCATGTATGTTGTGAATGATTTTTAGTAAGGGAGTCGAGTGAAGGAAGAGATTTGTAGTATGACTAAGGAGTGAACTTGCACTAGAGAAGAATGGCTAGGAAGGTTTGGGATGATATTACTATTTCATATATTGTAGCATAGTGCATGGATGTAAGAAAGATATTAATGAATAATATAAGAAGCCATCCATTGTGGACATATCCCAAGTTGGGTGAACCACGCAAATCTGTGTGTTATGATGTGTTTGCAATAAATGGTGTTTTTTGGTTTATGCTAAATGTATGGATCACATATGATGTTTTAATGTGGCGCATAGATTATGTTTGATAATAAAGTAATTGTTAGCTATGAGAACTGCACACATAAGTAAAGGACCCGAATGATGCCTTACTTCCCCTCAACACCGCAAAACCTTGGTTCCTACAACCCCTCTCGATGCCTCGGGTGAGACTTCACTTTCCTTGCAGGTGATGCCAAAAGGACTGGTCTCTAAAGGTTTTGTTGGTAATCGAATGATAACCTCGAGTCTGCCCCCTGTGCACCAACAAATGGTTTTGTTGCTCGGACTGAAGATTGTAATTGAGGGGAATGTTTTGGAGCCCGAATAGAGAAGAAATTGAAGAATGGATGGAAAGGGAGAAATGAGACTTTTCTAGAGAACATAATATAAATATAAGGATTAGCGACGAACAATGGTTACAAATGTATGTTTTCACAGATCTGCATGAAAGTTTCTTTGGTGAATTTTTTATTATCTTGACTAAATGGTTAGGAAGAATAGTAGAGAACATTGGGAGATACAGAGATGAAGCCCAGAGAAACTGGACTCTTAAACTGATCAGAGAACTCAATATGGTAAGTAATAAGGTTTCCCGTGCAATAGATTTCTTATTGAATAGTATACTGGGGGTTTATATTATAAAATTTGATGTAGATTGTACCCAATCCTATAGTGTCGCAGAGAGGGACTTCTTCAAGGGTCTATGTGGAAGATATTCGAGTGCATTATCTAATTGGATAAAGATGTTATTATGTGATAAGAATGTCATGAAGATGGAGTCTGATAACTAAACACCTTCACTCACATAGGGGAATTGGGGGATGACTGGAGGATGGTCTGAGAGTGGGAAGGATGAGTAAGAAGTGGATGGGTTGAGGTTTCTGAGAGAAGACACTGACTCAGATGGAGAGATTGGATTAATATGTTGTGGGAAAAGGTTTAGATCCTGTAAGAATGGGACTGTGGCTGGAAAAGGAGAGCAACACAGATAATTCAAGGAAGGTGACCCATGTGAAAAACTTCAGATCATGCCACAAAGAGAAATGAAAATGAAGGAAATAGACCCTCAGTACTACCCAATAGAAGGAATTCCATCTCATATCAGAATCTACATCGAACCCACAACCTCGTGTGCGTCATTAAGAATTGAATCAGGATCCAAGGATTTTTCAAGAGAAATTGTAATAAGTGGAGGGAATCAGAGAAATAGTCAGAATAATGGGAACACCACAGCAAACCAGAGCCAGTAAGCATCACCAAGGGTAAGTAAAACACCTAATACAATGGAAGGGATAGACCATATGTTGAGAATGCCTAAGTTTGAGGGAACAAGGTTAGAGGACCCTGATCAACACTTATTTTTGTGCGACACAATATGGACTATGATGAATGTCCATGACAAGGCGACGAAAATTGCGCAGTTGGCCACAACGTTCAGAGGCGGAGAACTACTATGTTATATGAAGTTTTATAAAACTACACCAACCGGATAGTCAAGAACTTTGGAAGAAATGATACAAACATTGCTAAAGGAATTCAAGAAGTCGAAATCCAAATCTCAATGTATTACATAGCTAAACAAAATTAAGATAATACAAAACACAATAGTTTGGGATTACAACTTGATATTTAAATATGTAATGGGTAGGTTAACCTTTCATATTCCATATGAAAAAAATAGAGAATGGTTTATAGAAATCTTATTACCCCACATTCGTTGTCCGTTAACACAACAGAAGGTCATGTCGCAATTCGAAGCATTGGAAATCATGATGAAATTAAAAGCATCTCTTGTAGGAGATGGCGTAGGTATAGTCACAGTTGGATGCACTGAGAATTCAATTATCAGAGATAACGAAGTAAAAGGAGAAGCGAAAAAATATTTTGTGTATAACATGCAAGACAAAAGGCCATAGAAAAGAAAAGTGTCCAACCTTCGTGCAGTATATGGCCACAGGAGAACTGAACCCACCTGCAGGAGGAGTGGGGTACTAAGATATATGTAAGACGTGGGGGAATCATCTGACTACTTGTCCCCTACTGCATAAATATCAGAGCACCTCGAGAAATTTCTTCTGTAATTTTTGCAAATCGATAGGACACGATGAGAAAGACTGTTGCACATTCGACTTGATGAGAGAGTGCACTTTGGATGCGTACAAAATTCAAGAGGAAAATGTCACAGTATAAGGAGGAATGCCAAAATATAACACTCAAATGGGAATTAATTAGGGTGGACATGGAGGTTTCGATAGAGGTCAAGGACGTGGAGGATTTGGTTGAGGAGGCAAAGGACCGATAATTTGTTACAACTGCAATCAACCAGGACATTTAGCAAGAGATTTCCCAAATCCTTGCATGACATGTATGTATTGTAAGGAATTGGATCATGTGATAGAATATTGTCCTCAATTGATATCAAAGTGGTAGGTGAGAGGGAATCAGAACGCACATTAGAACTAGAACCATAACTTGCAGATGATAGCCGTTGAAGAACACGTAAATCAACCAAAAGTAGCAGTTGTTACCCACAATGGAATGAGAATCGGACCAGATGAGACAGAGAAAGGAAAGGGAGTAGAAAAATGGATAAGAAAAGTAGTTGATCCCATGCCAACATTCAATCCAAGGGAGAAAAGGAGACTTATCAACAAGCAAGGAAAGAAATACTAGGACTAGACTGGATAGCTTCAATGTCAAAGACACCACCTGTATAGATATGTCGTTGGTGTATGATCCCACTATTCTAGACAGACCAATGGAGAAGGTAAATACTTTGAAGGAATTTATAAAAATCTATTTAGAATCGATGAAGGATTAGACAACATTGAATACACTGCGCAAGTTGATTGATCAATTTACATAAGACGGAGAAGTACCTACAACGCAGAAAGAATTGAACCAAGTCCTATGCAAGAAGAGGACAAGCAGAGAATTCAAATTAAGTGAACATATAGGAGAATATGACATGGATAATTTCATCTTTGAATTAGGATAAGACATCAATGTTCTTCCAAGATAGATGTGGGAAATTATGGGGAAACTGAAGCTAGTGTGGTCGACCATTCAATTGAGGTTGGATAACTAGCATAAGATAATACCGATTGAGAGACTGGTAGGAGTACCTATGAACATAGATGGAGGGAACAGTGTAGCTAACTTTGAAGTCATCAATATTTTGGATAACAACCAACCATACCCAAATTTTCTTGGACTAGATTGGGCCTTCACAATCAGGCAATTATCAACTTGAAGAAAAGAGAGTTGATTTTTGAAGGAGGAGGCTGAAGAGTCACTATGCCATTAGATCCCATGGAGGAAAGAAGATATGTGGATCTTGCGAGAAAGGAAATTGATAAATTATATGATATGACTACACGGATGGATGACTACGTCAATTCCACTGTAGATGGTGCACTTATTTGGAGAAGCATAAGCTCTTTCACATCAAAATCAGAGGAAGGAATTGAACACTAGCAGCACTGGTTTCATGAAGTATTGACCAGAAGGTGTACGCACATTACTCACTTTTTGCATTGGATCAGAACAAAGGTACATGATATGCCAAAGTTGGAAATATTAACTAAGGTAAGTTTGTTTGTTAACAAATTCGAGTTGCATATGCCTAAACAACAAAGGTTTTGAAGCATTATATGTTGTACTAAGAGAGACCCTAGTGATATGGTGGGCAATTCACAAGGGATAGAGGATTGGCAACATTGCAAAAGGATTATGCAAATCAAGTTTGGAACAAAGGATAATATGCCCAAGTATATAGGCATGATCGATGTGAAATACCATGTGGTGTGATGTATGGAAACTTGGAAGCAAGTGCCGAAGAAAGAATGGACGCACAGGTTCATACATACGCTGGAGACACTTCCCAATTATTGGTACTCAAAGACAAAAGTGCATAGGGGAAGGATGAACTGGGAGGAGCTCATCCAAAACTTTAAGGTAACATTTAATTTTGAAGTTGAGTCACCTTTAGTTGATGAAGTCTTACAAGTCATTAGAGGCAAAACGTTTATGGAAGAAGGAAAAGTAGAATTAGTACCTACATATAGTGCGCACAGAGACTCTGCGACAACTCATGAGTTATTGTAATTTTATAACATTACCGAGGATGAAAAATATGAAGAAGACCGGAGAAATGTACAGGTATCAGAAATTGAAGGGGATCACGATGTAGTAGGTCCAACACTTGAATATGACGCATAATGAAGCCCTTAAGAGTGCTAAAAGTGAACATTGACATGGAGGATAAGCCAAAGTTTAAAAACAATGGGGATTATTTGAATGATGATACCGTGGAAAATATCATAGACTTACTGCGTGAGTATCAAGATATTTTTCCAACCACATTTTCAGAGATGAAGGGGATAGCTGGAGAACTAGGAGAGATGAAGATTCCACTGAAACTAGATGCTAAACCAATGAGAAAGAGACCTTATAGGTTAAATCCAAAGTATAAGGAAAAATTGATAGCAAAACTTAACAGGATGATAGGAACTGGTATAATTGAGCTCGTCGTAGAATTTGAATGTATAATTCTAATGGTGGTTCAAGGTAAGAAGGAGGGGGTATTAGAATTTGTGTAGACTTGAGAAAATTGAATGATGCATGCTTGCATGACCCATTCCCAACCCCCTTTACAAATGAATTATTTGAAAACATAGGAGGACAAGAGGCATATTCGTTCACCAATAGCTTTTCAGGATACCATCATATAAAGATTGCGCTAGAAGATAGACACAAAATGAAATTTGTGACGAAGTGGGGAAGCTTTCGGTAGATAGTGATGTCGTTTGAGTTCAAGAATGCACCCGATGTGTTTTCTAGAGTAGTTGTCACATCATTTAAGGAGTTTATTCATCAGTTTCTTGAAGTATACTTAGATGACTGAAATGTATTTAGCCTATTGAAAGATCTTATAGAAACTCTAAGGTTGATGCTTGATCGTTGTAGATAATATCATATTTCTTTAAATTTGAAGAAAACTATTTTTAGCGCACCGTTCGGGATATTATTAGGCCATGTAATATACAAGCAAGGTTTTTTAGTTGATCTGGCCAAGATAGCAATAATTATTAATTTTCCACCACTGGAATTAGTCTAATAGTTGATAACAACATTTTGACATACAGGTTACTACTGAAAATTTATTAAAGGTTATGCGCAGATTACAATGCCAATGGAGAAGTTATTTAAGAAAGAAGCTAAGTTTCAACGAAACGAAGACTATCAAAAGGGTATGGATGTATTGAAACAAAATTTATTAACCGCGCCCATTTTGGTATTCCGAGATTGGAAGAAAGAGTTTCACATCCATGTGGATCATCAATAGCGCTCGACGCATTTTTAGCCCAGCCTGGGGAAAGCAAGTTAGATCATCCGATTGTGTTTGCTAGTAGGAAGTTGTGGACAATTGAGAAAAAATACACGATGATAGAAAGGGAAGGCTTGGAAATGGTGTATGATCTGCAGAAGTTCAAACATTACATGTTGGGATCCACTTCAAGATGGATATAGACCATTCTTCACTCATATATCTAGTGAACAAACTAGTTCGGGGGGCGAGGGGATCTGTAGATGGTTGTTATTGTTCTAGGAGTATGATTTTGAAGTTATCGTGAATCCAATAAAACTAAATGCATGACTGGACCATTTGTCGCGGATTCTGATAGGAGAGGATGCAGGTAACCTAGACAATAGCTTACTGGATGTGAAATTGTTTTCAGTCAAGATGGTAGATGATCAATTTGCAGAAATTGTCCAATACTTAAGCACATGAGTGGCTTCATTCGATATGACAATATACCAAAAGAAATAATTAGTGGTAAGATTAGTCGATTACCAGTTGATCACATGAAACTTATATATGTTAGGCATAGATGGGATATTGTGACGATGTGTGCTAGAAAATGAAAGACCCATGATTTTAGTAGAAGAATATGATGGAATTGCAGGAGGACATTATGCAGGAAATGAGACAACACGGAATATCTTGTGCATAGGGAGATGGTGGCCTACCCTCCATAAGGACATGAAGGAATATTTCCAGAGATGCGATGTTTGTCAGAGAATAGGGATGAGATTCCCTTGAATCCGCAAGTTACCTTACAAGCATTTGAAAAATGGGCAGTGTATTTTTCTAGACCTATTAACCCACCAACAAGAAGAACAGGATCCAAATACATAATTACTACGACATACTACTTGACAAGATGGGTAGAATCATAATCCATTACACATTTCAGCATGAATACAACTAGGTGATTCTTGTTTGAGAATGCAGTTACAAGGATTGGGTGTCCTAAAATACTTATGAGTGACCAAGGGACTCACTTTCTGAACAAGAAAATTGCAACACTAACATAAGAGTTCCAGATACAACACTGAAAGAGCACTCTATATCACCCACAAGAAAATGGAATGGTGGAGGCCTTCAACACGATATTGGAAAATGCACTAACCAAGGTGTGCAATAGGGTGAGATGACTGGGATTTAATGATTCCTACAATACTCTGGGATTACAGAACTACATGCAAGAAGTTGATAGGAAAGACACGCTTTAAGTTAACATTCGGTCAAGAATTAGTCATTCCCATGGAATTTCTTGTACCAAGTCTGCGCATTGCGACAATGACAAAACTTATAGATTCTGGCACAGTATAAGAAAGGCTATCACATTTACTAATACTAGAGGAAGATCTCTTTGTTGCAAGCTTCCATTAGCAAGTACAAAAGGCACGATAAAATACATGGCACGATAGACACATCAAGAAGAAGAATTTCCAGACATGAGATCTAGTGTTGCTTTATGAAAACAAGTTCTTACAACACCCAGGAAAGTTCAGGACGCACTGGATAGGATCATATGTGTTCAGATGTGTGACTAGCGCAGGTGTTATTCAGCTAGACCAGTTGGATGGACATGTCATGGAAGGAATAGTGAATGGGAGCTGACTGAAATTGTATAGGGATGGCTATCCTTCTGCACACTAGAGGAGCCACGTAGTTTACAATTGTATCATAGTGTACTATAGGAAGGAAAATATAGAAAAAAAAAAAAAAAAAAAAACCGGAAAAATAAAAAAAGTATAGAAACGGAAGAGGTTGAAAGTCATGAACAAATAGAAGTTAAACGGAAGAGGTTGAAAGTCATGAACAAATAGAAGTTTAGGTTAGTAAGTAAAGAAGAAGAGTAGGTAAGAAGAAGAGTAAATATAATGAAACATAGACAAATAAAACAAGGTTGTGGAGAAGGAAGAGACCACACAGAAAGATGAGACCGCACAGATGATAGCTAAGAGAATTTAACACACCCCATGAAGGGATGTGCAATAAAGAGTTATCATGATGGAGAAATGAGTGGCACCGTGTAACATTAAATAAAAGAGATATTGATCGATTTCCAAATCAAACAGAGAATTCATCGAAAATACAAAGTGATGGAAAAATAAAAGAAAGTAATGAATGATAACCATTAGTGGATTAGATGACAAAATTAGGTGTGAAATGAGACTACAACTAGAAATGAAGTAGAAAAGAATGCAAAGGACCAACGAGGGATTATTTTTTTCCATAGAGAGATGAAGATTACACAGCTTAAAAAGATGAACTTATAGAGCCGAAGACTAGAACATAGTTCTAGAACATAGTTCTAGAACTAGGTAGTAGTTGAAACCAACGTCGCAGAGGAAGATGGAACCTAAGGAAACAACAACATCAACATTAGTACCAAAGAAACCACACAACATGCCTACAATTCCACTAGTAGTATAAGAAACACAGGAAGCTTCATCTTCAGTCGAACGATTTCCCATGGATTATGTCTTGCCTGGAAATCTATCAATGACACACGTCCAGTTATAGAAAGAGGCCAAGTATCCATTAGTTGAGCCACTGATCCTAGAAGGCGTAATAATAGAAGGGGATATGTTAGGTCTAATACCATCTCTGAAGTATGTTGACCATGATATCATTGATGAAAAGATGTTTATGTAGCTCGTACTCAGTAAGTTTATGATGAAATGGATTAGTTCTGAGACCCAAATGATCGTCATAGAACTACATGTGTGGGATAGGGGGTTGCAGAAAGAAGGTTTTCTATACCTCTTCGACATACCACATTTTGGATGGAGCCAGGATATCACCGCATGTGTGAAAATTCTACTAAGTTTCATGCACAGAGGATATCTATGGCTAGACAGGCCCATATCCATTGATACTGATTTGATAGTGTGCCTTACAGGTCTTCCGTCGAAGGGAATGGACCCTGCGTCTGAGTTTTTCATTAAGAAGAAGGAGAAATCTCTCGTTGAAATCATGAAAGACAAGTTCTACACATTTAGAGGACAACGTGGTTTTCACGTCTCTAGCATAAGCGACTCGATGGTAAGGTTTGTGACACAAGCCTTAGCTTGCAAATTATCGAGGGAATGTAGAAACGATCAGGTTCCAGCAACAGTTATAGCGGTTGTAGAACAATATGTAGAGGTTGTCCAGATGAATTGGGAAACATTTTTGTTGAACCAATTCTCGATTGACTGCAAGGAAGCACAGGACAAGGGGATAAAATTCCACTACTCTTGGTTATTGATCTTGATCGTGCTAGCATCCTAGAGAGAGTCAGATGACAGTCAGTTTTTTGGCCTGAAGGAGAAGCCTTTCTTAGCCATGCACTATCAGAACCTCTAGTACACTACACATAAGGCCCTCCAAATGGACACTAATGTTTCTTTCTATATCTACAAGGAAGTTATCAAAGATAACATAGAAAATTCCCCACATATACTACCTCAGGTAGTCGAGGAATACAAGGAAGTGGCGTGGTTTAATTCAGGGTGTCACCACATGTATGTTCATGCGAAGAAAGACCCAAACCAACAGTGGTTTCCGACACAATACAAACTGATAGAAGAGGATTAGGGAAACCTCATGGATGATTGGGACACAGAATGGAAGATTCCATCCACAGAGACAAAGCCATTGACGCAACCCAACCCGAAAGTATATGATGTTGATGAAGAGGAACAAGAAGAAGATGGGGACTAGGACAAAGGGAAGGGGCCATATGATCCATCGCCACTGCCAGTACCATGAAATGACTCCAAGAGAAAAGAGTCAGAGACAGGAAGATCCAAATATCAATAGCCCAAGCACAAATCCATTAAGGAAGTCGCCATTCAGGCACTAATAGAGGAAGACTTGGAGAATATTGGCGACTAGGTAAAATAACCCATTGATGACGCATTTCAACGCGCAAACCAACAACACGAATAAATGAACAAATGGATGCAGGCACATATGGAAGAATTGTGATAGATTTTAGAAGCTGCAAATATCACACCAGGGCGACAAACGAAAGAGGAACCAACAACCAACACGACCAATATTGGAGAGGCTAGACCAACAATCTACTAGTCCTTGGAAGTCGTAGGGGAGAGAAGGATAATAAAGCTAGCACCAGGGGCATTCGAGTTCCCCATGAATGAGATGCAAGAGTAGGACAAACCATTATGTCACATAGATCTACTGCTATCTCAACTACCAATGGATTTGTTGCAAGAGCTATAGATGGGAACAACACAAGAGTTGAACATATGCATTGAGAAGACATCTACGGAGCCAGTAAAGATTACAGCAGAAAATGTGGCCTCAGAGATAGAATAAAACAAATTCAAATAAGAGCACAATGAGGTCACGTAGAAAGTATAATGAATGCAACAGTAATTTGAGCAATCCTATTAAGAACTCCCAAAAGTGTAGGCTGAGAAGGAGGCCCCGATGGAAGAGAAAATTACTAAGATAAGTGAATACATTTAGGGCTTTCACACATGCATAATGAATCTATAATAACACATAAAACCAAGTACACCACCTAAAGAAAGGGAGGCAAGGAAGCAAACTGCGACCACAACGGTCAACAACATAAAAAATCTAGAAATAGAGTGCGGGCAATTATTTACAGAAACTATAGGTGTTTGGACACAACTGAATGAAGACATGGTCCAACATGAGAAATTTCATAAGATTCAGAATTCTCAAGGAAAGGTGCAAAAATTACAAGAAACAATGGGCACATTGCCACCAACAGAGGTGGTAACTGCGATGAATGAAAACTGAAAGCTATATTCAGAAATGAATCAGCTCAGGGAGGAGCAACAAGACCACGTGCAACATATAGAAGTTTTGCAACAAGAATCATATAGAGTGACAATGATCCTCACAATGACTCAAGGAATCCGCAAACATGTAGTTGAAGAAGGTGTTGAGAAGGTGTAGGATCACATGATAGAAAAAATAGTCGATCAAATTTTGTAGAAGGAACTGGAGGTCAAGGAAAATGCCACAATAATGAAGGCAACCTTCGATAGATTCCTGGCACACTAGAAAAAAACCTGAGTGGCTCGAGACAAGCCATAGGTGAGTGTTGGGGGCCTGTTGGAGAGGCATTTTGGATAATTTTTGGGATCTACACCAAAAGGAAGTTCAAAGGAAAAAGGAAATCAAAATATGGACCAGAGTGCGTGATGGGAGAAAATGCCAAGGAGCGTGATGAAGCATCACACAGAAGGCCGAAATGGTTATAAACCATGGGGTTTGGGCAATTTTTGTCCAATTTTGTAACAGGTTTTGGGGGACACTTTGTCCACTTTTGTAACAGGATTATCCCTATTGGTATGTATAAATATGTAAGAAAGGAAATAGTGAGGGGAGAGTGTTATGGTGGATGTAAGTTGCGAATGATTTTTGGTAAGGGATTCGAGCAAAGGAAGAGATTTGTAGTATGACCGAGGAGTGAACTCGCACTGGAGCAGAACGACTAGGCAGGTTTGGGATGATATTATTGTTGCATATCTTGTAGTGCAGTGCGCGGTTGTAAGATATCTATTAATGAATAATATAAGAAGCCAGACGTTGTGGACGTAGTCCAAGTTGGGTGAACCATTTAAATCTATGTGTTATGGTGTGTTTGAAATATATGTTGTTTTCTAGTTTATGCGGAATGTATGGATCATATATGTTGTTGTAATGTGATGCATAGATTATGTTTGATAATAAAGTAAATGTTAGCTATGAGAGTTGTGCACATAAGTAAAGGAATCGAATGATGCCTCACTTCCCCTCAACACTGCAGAACCTTGGTTCCTGCAGCCCCTCTAGATACCTCGGGTGAGAATTCACTTGCTCTGCAGGTGATTCTAAAAGGGTCGGTCTCAAAGGGTTTTGTTGGTAATTGAATGCTAACCCTGGGTTTTCCCCCCTGCACGCCAACATCATAGAAAGAAAATAACAACACCATAACCAAAAATGACAAATGCCACCAATCAACAAATACCCTTTCAAATAATTCCAACTCTCATGTCCCATTTATAAATGATTTTGTTATCATTATTCCAACATGCTATTTTCAACAATTACTTTTTTGCTATCATTTTCATGTTGAGCCAAACAAACACTCCCACTCAAGGATATTTATCTTTAAGGCATGGTGAGAGTTTTGGGGAAATGAAAATAGAGTTGAAGCAAGGGGAAAAACCTATAAAAAAGTGTCCATATATGATGAATTCCCATTATAAGGAACATGTTAAATAGGAGATCGATAAAATGTTGGCGATCTAATTGATATTGTTTATTAATGAGTTTGACTAGATAAATCAATCATGATACAAGGTTAGAAAATAGGTATAATATGTGTCTATGTGATCGTATGCATACCACTTTATACCCTTTGGGGTTGTATGCATACCACTTTATACCCTTTGGGGTTTTATGCATACCACTTTATACCCTTTGGTTTAAAGAATGCACCAATAGTTTTCTCAAGGATTGTCGATGCAGTTGTCACTAAATATTAATAAATGCATCTTCTACATCCCATTTGGTTTACTACTTGGACATATCATCTACAAGGAAGGAATGTTGGTGGATATTGCACAAATAATAGTTAAAGTGAATTTATCATCATTGGAGCTTGTTTTAATGCTTTGATTTATGCTAGGATATAAACATAGCTACCAATCGAACGAGAATTGGGACCTCACAATGTGAACTCTAGTGCTAAAACCTCATATTTTTTAATAAAAAATACTAAAATCAACTTATGAATCACAAAGTGGTTTCACTAGCGACACCCTTTTTTCTTCTCGAGGTTAAAATTACAACTTTTTGCAACCATGGCTTGTAATTTGATAACAAAATCCCTAAAACATCCCCGAATCGAAAAGTAGTTATGCCAGTGGCACCCATTTTTCTTTTTGAGGTTAAAATTATAATTTATTTAAAACCATGGTCCTAACAACCAGTACTGTTGTAAACGAAATGTTAAAATCAACCCTCGAATTGAAAAACAACTTTATGAATAACGTTCTTTTATTTTTGGTGGGGTTAAAATTACTACTAGTTTGAAACCATGGCCTTAGCAATCAGTGCTATTGTGACCAAAATATTAAAATCAACCCCTTAATTGAAAAGTGGTGTTAATAGTAGTGCCCTTTTATTTCAGAATTAAAATTGCAATATTTTTGAAGCTATGGTAGAAAAAATCACCATTGTTGCAATCAAAATCATCCCACTCACCTCCACTCCACCATCATCTCTTTTTTTTAAACTTTAAAAAACAATAAAACTTAATTTTTTTAGAAAAACTAAAAAGAAAACAATTAAAACAAATTTAAAATAAAATAAAGAAACTAAATTTAAAAACCATAAATCTATGTTACATATGAATGGCTCCCAAATTATAGGAAACTAGTTTATGACATTTTGACGTTCCAAGGAACATGGGAACGGGTACGAAACATTCCAAATTTGGTGGGAAGGAATTGGGAATGCATGGCAACTAGATTCATGAGCTTAGTAATGAGGTTCCTTCATTGGGAGCTTATACAAGATCCCTCTTTGTCGAGGAGCTCCCACATGCTCCTCGTTGTTGACTCTAAAAATCGTCAAAGAGTCACGTGCCTGCAAAGAATTGCAAGGCATACACATTTTTTTATAAATATTATATACATATATATTAAGTAAACTATAAGTGGGAACCCCCTATAGTGTCATTCAAATAAATAACCAGGAAGAGTCCCTTTGAAGGAAAAGTCACTTAAATTCTTTATTGTTGATGGTTGTCTTTGATACTTATGGACCACCTGCGATGATTATTTTGATATGAGCTTGGCATTAAGTGATAACAATAGTGGTTTCAAATGGTATTCAAAACTCCTCTTTGGAAAAAATTTTTATTCTAAGTACGAATGTTGGGAAAAAAACATCTCCAAAAAAAGGGTGTTTTATGACTGTTGTTTCAAATGATAAAAGAGTATTTTTTTATGAATGCATTGACATGATATTACCCACTAGCTACAGAGTTTTAGACATACAAAAAAAAAGGGTGACCTGCATACATATGCACATAGCGTATCACTTATATATATATTACACGAGTTATATGTACATGGTCCAATACATATTAGGCAAGCTACAAGGATGAGGTAGTGCAAACCTTATTGTTACATTGTGATAGCATAATGATTTATATTTGGAAAAATGTTGAAAGTTTTAACGCATATGGGATATTATTCACACCGCACACATATTATATATTGTATCGATACAATCCAACATGTATATTTTATAGACATTGCATGGTATGGCCGACGATATTTATTATGGTGGCTAAGTGTTGGAAGTTCATATGTTGGTGAATGTTGATATTTTGAATGCGTGTGGGACATCATGTATGCATATAACATAATATGGATATTGTTGTTTTCTGACGGTGGTTAATATAGTAGGTGGTTGTATTGGTAACATGTGATCCAAAATGATATGGCGCTTACTTGGAACCTGCTGGTTTCTAAAGGTTTTGATGTGGCTTCTCTTGGGTTTAGCAAGTGACTAGTGTTGGTCGTCACCCTAGCACGACGTGACCAGCAGTTAGTGCACTATCTTGTTGTTCGATGCTACCATTTTGGGTTTTGGCATTCATTTCATTCGTTAATCAAGATTTGGTAACTGCAGAAACCTCTCGAAGGCGCCTTTTAACCTGCACAACATTAGGTACTAGGGTTTTGATTCCCTATCATTTGACAAGAACAAAATTCGCTCACACGAGAATTATCCAAAATACTTGGAATATAACATAATAATCCATGTAGGAATAATGTATAAAATATGAATAGATAAGATAAGATGATATACAATTGAGAATGAGGGCTCGTTTATATACCCATGCAGGGGTGCCCTTAACCAATAGTCATGTCATTTGAGACATGTCCTTTCATTAATAATATTTATTATTTATTAATTAATTATTATGTTATGAATATCTATTTATATGTATATTTATGTTCATAACATTGCCTTCCCCTTAAAAATGCTTTGTCCTCAAAGAATACTTTATGGAAGACTTATCTCTTGCTCTAGCTTGTAATTAGTGCCTCATGCTTCTTCAGTATTGATTCAGTAATCGTTGAGGACCAGACACGATAAGATCTTCTAAGCGCTGAGCAGTATTGTCGAAATGTAAAGGAGTCTGCCCATCCTAATTCGATTTTCTACGGATTTGGGTTTTTATAGGGTTCTTGGAAAGAACTTGATACATTTCTACTCCCATGATCGCTTCTATTTTGACCCACACTTGTAGTGGAAGTAATATTCTTCGACATAGTGGTTATTTGTTTATGTTGATACATTGATTGGCTGAAGTATCGATTTTTGTGATTAAGATGTTAATAAGGCATCCTTGCAACTTGATATTTACTTCTTATACTTGCATATTTTTCTTGATTAACTTTTGGAATTGAGTCTTCTTGATATCTCTGGCTTATTTGTACCTCGACATTTGAAAACTTCTTTACATCAGTTGGATTTGCCTCCTTTTTGAGTTGTAAGGTTGATTGGGTCTGTCATTGTTTCCTTATCGACTAATGATGTTTTGCGATCTAGCTTTTCTTGTAAAGTCTTCTTATCATGCTTCAACTTTTTAATCTAAGGTAATAAATTTTGATTATGAACCCTTAGGCGTGAAATTTTTTCTTCATCTTTTGATTTGCTGACTTTATTTATAACATTTCGATTCTCTCGCTTTTCATCTTTCATCTTTTTAATTTGTTCAAGCAATTTTTTATTAAGGTTCTTCAAATGAGAAGCTTCTTCATCATTTCTTGATAATTTCTTCCCGAGATCTTGATTCTCTTTCTCCAACTCATGGACACGTTGTTTTGTATCCCTTGACTTCTTAATTTGAGTAAGAAGTTTTTCACTATGATTTTTTAATCGTAATATTTCTTCATCTCATTCTAGTAAGTCTTGGTCCATTTTTTGTCTTTCGATATTTAGTTCTTCATTTAGTGCAATGAGTTCCTGAATACGCTCTTTGAAGTAGCAATTATCTTTCTGTGTTAACCCATTAAAATATTTTTCCTTCTCAATTTCAAACTGTAATTTTTTATTGCTCACTTTATAATGTCCTAGTTCTCCTTCCAATATTCATGATTGTATTTCTAAGTTACCTTGATATCCTTCCATAATAAATGATTTTTAAATGTTTATTCAATCTTTTTTAGAAAAATTCCTTTTCCTTAGACTCCTTTCACTTTATAAATACATATCTTATATAAAATACACTTTTTAATAGCTTTTTCACCTTATAATTACACCTTAATAATAAAGTATAAAAGTACTTTTCCTTTTAATATTTGTATTAAAAGCGCTTTCTCTTTAATATTTGAAATATTAACCTTTTTTTTTACTTTTTCATCAAATAATATGTATTTGATTTCTTTAT